>VZRX01020364.1:1292-34969 GCA_013398075.1 Notiomystis cincta
ATAATTTTATAATGATCAATATTATTTTCAGGCTTTCAATAGATGAAAAATGAAGCTCAGTGCTCACATGAGAATGATGCCTCATCCAAACTTAGCAAAGGAGCACAAAATAGTTTGGGTTTGGGTTGGAAGGGACCTTGAAGATGATCAGTTCCAATGCCCTGGCCATGGGCAGGGACACCTCCCACTAAACCAGGCTGCTCAGGGCCCCATCCAACCTGGCCTTGCCCATGCACAGTGCGGGTGATGGGGTTCTACAATCCAGCCAGTCTGAGCTGCCATGATGGTCCCTACTTTATGTTCAAAGAAAACTCATATGAACACATCTACACAAATGTTTGCAGAAAGAGAAAGCATTGATCAAAACAAAGAATTTGCTAATGCTTATGAGGGTTTTTTTTTTAAAGACTGAAGAATACGTGGTACTATATAAAAGATGCAATTATACGAGTCATTTGTTGATAAAATATAGGTATTATTTGCTAGCATATTTTTGAGATAATGAAAAGCTTTGTGTTATAAGTAGTATTATATTTAGTTAATGCTATTGTGACATCAAATCCAATAAATTCTTCCTATAAAATGAGAAGAAGCATGGTAAATAGGAAAAGTAGAAGGAAAAAGGAATTCCTCAGTAGCTGAGCAATTGAAACAAAATAACAAGTGTGACAACTGACTATTTCAATTACAATGCAATTTTAGAGGCTAATTAGCAACGTCAAATAGTTTAAGAACTCCATTACCACTATTGCTCTTGCAAAATCCAAGTTTCTACTTGCCAGCTGCCATGTCTGAATTTCAAGTTGAAAACTCTTTTCTTTTCCCCCAAAATGCATAAAAAGTATACAGAAATATAAATCATGAGGATGTAATAGTCATATGTGATTATCTAGGATGAGGCATGTTCTTTACCAAGAGAAACATAAGCACTTCTAGAACCTGCTGACACCAAAAAAATCTTTTTATTTGAACAAATCAACTAGAAAAAGAAAAAACCATGAAACCAAGCAAGAAAAAAATCTGTTTATAGTTATTTGAAGTTTTTTATGCAGATTTTGAAATGAACGACTTGCAAGAATATTGTTACTTATTGTCATAAATAACCAGCTCAAATGATGTAAGAAAAGAAAACTGCAATGCTCAACAGCAATTCTTTGAAATATAACCACTTTCAAAGAACTACCCTACTTATGCAATCCATGCTAACTGGTCAACATTATTTCCATTGTTTGAGCTGCTTCTACATGAACTTAAATCCTGTAATATCACTTATATGGATAAATTGAAATGGATTTTCCAGGAGAAAATTATTATTTCCTAATATTTCTTAATGAATTATGCTCAAATCTCCGTTTTTTCTATGAATTTACTGAAAGAATCAAGGGCCTGTAACTGAATTTATGCTTTGGTTCCATACGGCTGTTCAACAGAGTATTCACATAAGTTTGTAAGCACTTTAGAGGGCTTTATATTTAAAACACTGCATTTGTAAATACAGAATTAACACAATATGACTGATATTGAAAATAAAGCTTCCTTGTTTTGGTTCAAATTTGAAGGATATGCTGTGAACCATATTGGAATAATCCAATGATTCCACTCAATTAATTAATTACACTAACCTGTTTCTCTGGAGAGAAAAGGTAGTCTGGGAATGGAAGATTGCAAGTCTTTTGGCTCTTTCAGACCAAAACATCTAGATGGACTCTGACTTTCTTCCAAGCTCATAGAAGGAGACTGCTCCAAGACTGTAGAACCAGCAGAGGTGGCATTAAGCTGGGAAAGAGCATCTCGTGCTTTCTTTTTTTCATTTTTTAGCATAGTTACCAGAATATCTGCAAAATATATTAAGGTATTTTTTTTTTAAAGCAATAATCATCATTGTTTATCCATAGGTCTTTTTTTCTTCCCAGAGGGGAACAATTCACTTTATGGAAGCATATATGTGAATATGAATTTAAAGCTGGACATATTCTTTGCAATATTTTTTATCCACCTCAGTTTTTTCAAGCAGCAGATTCATTACTAAAACAGTAACAAAGTCCCACATAGACCACAACTGCTGATCCCATTCAATGAACTCTTGATAAAAGCATTTACAGAAAAACAGGATCTTATTGCCATTGTGGTAGTCCCTTTTGATTTTTTAAATTCTGTAATAAATAAACTTCAGACAATAGAGGAAAAACTCTTAATTTACAGGTAGTCTTGCAAGTGTACCCATCTCTAAGCTTTTCACAATAAGGTTTACTAAAATACATTAAAAGTCTTAAAAAAATTTCTTGCAATTACACTGTGAATTTACTGGAATTATATTAGATATAAATACATTTTGCCCAACAGCTTATAGAGGATGTATAATGGAAATCCTGCATGCATTCAGTCAGGAATGCTGAAGTCCCTATGATATGATTTTTAATATGCTATTCTTTTTAATCCTAATTAATCTTCTAAACAAACAGCAGAAAATCTAAGTAGACTTTGGGGAGTATTATTAACTGGACTAGGTAATAATAATAATAATAAAATTCTTTCCAATTCAGTTTTTATGATAGCTTCTAGCTACTGTAGGTAAGAAGGCACTCAGAGTTTATTCAACAGCTTCCACACTTCCCACCACTTCATCACATTAGACAGTTTAGTAATGTTCTAGTGATCATGTTCTGTCACTTAGCCACTGCAGACTCCCTACATCAGTCTTGTCTTCAAAGTCTTAATTCATATATTCTCTCTATTTAACATTTAGATGGATTTACACAAGTTTCCTTCTTTTACTTCTGTGAGCAAAGCTGTATAAATCTGTTGGGCTCAAGTGCATTTGATAGAGATCTTTTGCTTCTTTTCTCATACTAATGAAATAATTTATTTCAGAAGGAAATGTTTCTGAGAAATCAGATATTAAAATTTACATTAAAACATTGAAGAATTTTTTGAAAGGAATGAGTCAGTGTTTTAGCTAAAGTCATTTGAAACTGCACCCTAGAAAAACAAAATATTATCTCTGACAGAGCAGACAAAGGGAAGCTTTCCTGCCACCTCAGTTCAGAGTACAGCCCAGTGAAAAATGCCATTCTCATTTGGCATATAAAATTGAGCTGGAATTGTTGAGCACCAAGAATGCAACTGAGTTTGCTCTTTACTAATAACTGTGAAAGAACCCCTGTTACCTTTACATTCAACAACCCCATATTTTCATTCCTCTGCTGTATTACAAACACTCCCCACTGAGTAGCCACAAGGCTGGGGTCACAGTGGCTGTGGTTTGCCCACAGGACTGTGAACCTGCTAAAAATACTTCCCACCCATTGTGCTGCAGTGCAGCTACTCGTGTTTCCTGTGAGGCAGTGAAACAGGCAAAGCACATTTGAACACTTCAGCACTTTTATGTGCAAAAAGCTTTAAATTTAAGTGTAAAAAGTACAAGTTTTATATTTTTTCTAAGGGCAAATTGCCCAGTAGTCCCCAAAGCAACACTTCATTTGGCTAAAAATAACACATATAGGAAATTCTATTCTTTGTAAGGTAATAGATTGGTCTTTATATAGCATTAGAGTTTCCCCATCTAGAAAGTAGTTTAATTTGCTTCAGGAGAATGTTTTAGGTGTGGCCTGATCCACAATATTTGGTTATTGACTGGACCATTCTAATGCTAAGTGGTGCTTGGATCCAGGATTTTGATTTTGGTAAAAACAGAAAGAGAAGCAGGTGCAAAGCAGAAGTTCTGTCACATAAAAGTTGGAATTGAATATTTCCTTTAACGCAGTGCAGCCTCTCTCACACAGAGAAAAACACTTGTAAATCAGATCATCTCAAACCCAAATAATACTTTTTTCCCCAAAAAGGATACTGATTTCATTGTCTCTTTGTTGCAGAAGTCCTTTCAGTTTTTCCAGTTCTTCTCCTGCTTCCTTCATACTGCTATTTTCTTCAGGGATGTCCTGTGAGAGCAGCTTTTTGCCAGAAGTCATTGGAAGATTAATTATTTGCTATTAGGGGAAACAAAAAAAGCACATCCCTTTAACTTTGCCTCCAGCTCTGTATTCTATTCTGAGACAGTCTAGCTATAACAAGAAAGGCAGAATTTTTCTAGACTCTTGACAGAAAAAATCATGCCACAGTTGTTTGTCAAATTATATCCATTGTGTCAAGTATGAAACCAATTGTATTTTTTAATCTTCACTAGCAAGAGTGCAGTTTATTTTACTCTTTATACACATAAATTCCAGTGTTTTTTACTATCACAGAACTTACAATATGAAAAATATAATTAAAACTAATTATTTAAGAACAATAAATTAAGATCATGCTCTATTATATTGGAAAAACTATATCCCAAAATAGAGAAAAGTATTATCTTCTATAATTTCACAATTATCAAGTGTATCTTGTTAGCTCAATGATTCAGAAGGGCTTGCAACACCTTCAGAAGAATTAGGGAAACAGATTAATGAATATAGTACTTTTAATCTGCATTTTTACCTCTTTCAACATACTTGTAAAAAATAAAGCCTCAATAATGTTGGAAATACAGATGAGAACATCTATCCATATACAAATAACTTTTCTTGTTGATTCCAGTAACTTCCAGTGCTCTCTTACAATTTACGGTATGCTGGGATCCCTGCTGATGTTTCCATGAAATGCTGAATTTTTCCAGCTAAATTTAAATATTCTATAAATCCTCCACACAAAGTTCAATTGTTTTACCCTTTTCCAGTACCTCTTAACTGCATTTCATTTCTTTTAAAGCTTTTCAACCACAAATATCTGTTATTTTCAGAGGGGCAGCCACACTTTCATCCCTGTTTAAGAAAATACCTTCATATGGACGAAGCAATACTTGATCTTGCGCATGTCAGCACCAACATCCAGAAAGCTCTCAGGGTCGTTGTCTTTGAGAAATGTTTCAATCAACTCAGCCAACCTGGAAATGCACAGCAGCGTTTAAGAGAAGAAAAAGATATCACAAACAAGCAGACAAATCTGCAAAGTGGTGTGTCAAGTACAATACATTTATTAGTAGGTGATTTTCCTTCAAGGTCCATTCATTTGAAATGTACTTTTGTTCTGATTAATGACACCTGGATTTGATACTGAAGAGTCTACAACTACATATCCAAACAAACCTAAGCACATGCTAAGGAATAGTTCTAGAACTAAAAGCATCTAAGAAGTAATCTTTTTCTCATTTATTTTATAACCTTTTGCTCTTCTTCTGTCTCATAATTTAAAGACTTAAAACCTGCTCTCTCAGAAGATTAGATTTGAGGAGGTTTTGGGCATAGGATTAGTTACTATATATGATTATTTGTGCAAAAGAAAAGTCTATTTCTTTTTCTATTCCAATAGTCAGCAGATAGCATAGCTTTCATGCATAAATTACCTGCTCCATTCACCACGTAAGGCAAACTATCTTTTAATGCAGATATTTATTCATTTCTCAAAGACCTACTGCTCTTCCTCTGAGGAATGAAACTTAACTAGCATTTTATTCTCTTGCAATGTGTTCTTTACAAACAACTGACCAAATCTTCCTTAGGGAACTGGTCTTCACAAGACTATCTGGCATGGAGAAGCATCCTCTTTATTTTTCAAAACCAAATTAAAATTATCAGACTGGAAACTTAGATAGGCCTAATATACCATGTTCTACGCTGTCACATCTATACAGACAGAGTCAGACTTCCTCTTGCATGCTGTCACCATCTTTCCAGGTCTCAATGCATTTCAGGATGCATTTCAGTTCATACTCAAGACAAAGCAAAGATTTCTAACCCCAAACTAGACTTCTAACCCACTTACTAAGGTATATTTCTGGGAAACTGCAAGTGCAAATTCAAACTCCATCAACTGGGTTCAGATTTATGGCTTCCTGGTTCCTGACAAATGCTATTTCAATTATTTAGTAGGAAAACGATGGGCAACAATGATAGGCATAATTTTATCATTTTAAATGTCTATTTATGTTATTATCCTCAGAAGATGAACTTAAATTCTGAGTCTGAGCCAAAGTATCTAAGGTACCTGCATCAAGTGCCCAATTGCCCAAGAAGGGCACGAGTTCATCTCTGTGCCTTGTGTTTCTTTTGGACTAGTTTTGTTCAGCTGCCCACTTAATATGCAAGTCTTCTGAATGCCACTTCATAGTCATTTATCCTCTTCAGTTACAGGACTGGGAATCTGGTTGCCATTTTATTATCAGAATCACTTTGTTTTAACCACATACAAAATTTTAGGCATTTTAATATCACAGCATCCAAAGCTGACCCTAGAGTGTGTTTTATGGTATTTCCTTGCTTCTGAAGACTTCTCTTACTGAAATTTCTCACATTACAGTAATAGGAATTCCCTGCTGGAGAGTGAAACAATGAGATGCACAACAATCAGGAAAAAAAATCATTATGTTTAGGAGATAAATACCTGAAAATCAATGCAAGACTGGAATGAAAATTGGAAAACATAACAGAAAATTTTGGTATTTATCTCCTCTAGACACAGCAAAGTGCCAATACTCAGAACAAAAAGGAAACAACAAGAGGGGTTAGATTCAGACAAACTTTGCTTTCCTGTTTTCATCCTTTCAGTTAACAAGAGACAAATATGTTGTCTATTCCATGCATTGAATGTCCAAAATTCACAACTTCTGAATTTATAGGATAGTCCCTGAAGTCAATGTGAGCTGTCTATGTGGACAGATTGAAGGAGAGAAGTAAAAGAGTAAAGTAAAGAGAAGTATTAAAATAAAGTTATTTTAAAGTTATTTAAAGTTATTATAATAAAGTAAAGAGAAATATTAGCTACAGAAGAATTATTGCAATTGACTTGCTTCTTAACTTAAGAGACCACAAAATTACTCAGTAAAAGAAACCAAAATTTTACTTATTGCTGCATGATGTTTTACTGCATTGAGAGTACAACAGAACAGAAGCCAACAGGACAAAGTCACTCATACTCATACTCTCTGCAGGCACACTAAGCACAAAGAGCAGGGGAATTAATCCTCCATCCATGGAGGTAGGCATTTGTGTAAGCACTGGGAAAAGAGAGGCATTTATACTGTTAATAAGAATTAGATTGTGATTACACAGACACAGAGTCAGTATTTGTCACTACTTTAAGCACCTTATTGGTTTCAGTAAGTGAGAGGAAACAGGTAAAAATATTTTTTGACAATTAGATTGTCTAGACTGACTATATGAAGTCATCTATAAAAAATGGGCTTTTAATCTTGAACTAGAAATTATGAAGGAGATGTTTTAACCTTTCAAAGATTATCTGGTTGCCAGGGATTTACCCATACTCAGATTACAACAGATTTAGGCTTTGGAAATCAATTAAAAAATTGCACTAACTTGCACAATTGCTATTACCATAATGTGAAAATATTTCAAGAGAAAGATAAAGAATATATAATTCCTGAAACATAATGCTCTATTTTTTGAAGTTATTATTCCAGTCAAGAGTCAAGGTTCATTTGTTCAGTGTATCAAATTAGACAAGCTGTAGTTATAGATATAAGCTGCGATTTCCACTCTCTTGCATTATTTTTAAGATGTTTCGAATTCTTGAAATAAAACAACAGTCCAATTCATCTTTTGATTTCCATGAACTACGTAGGAGCCAAAAGAGATCTGAGTACCAAAACACTGAGTCAAGTCTGGAATATCACAATGTAAATCTGAAGTTATAAACCAATTCAGCCTCTTTCCCAGTTGTAGGAAACACTAGAATTGTCAGAGTATTTTGAGATAAATTTTCAATACTTCATTGTTAAGAATAAGAACAAGAAAAGGAGCAGACCATCCAATTCTAAATGCTATGGATAAAACAAAAAGAAAAGAAAATAATAAAAAGAAAACCAGCCATGCAAATCCCCATGAATACTAGCAAAAGAAATCACTGCCTCCCTCACTCTTTTAGGTTTCCATGTAAAAACCACCAGAACTCTTTCTAAAATAAACGCACACAGTCTGACAACATGCTGGATATTCTGGGAGTTCTTCCAGAATATTGAAGCACTAAACAAAGGTACAAAATAAACAATGCAATATAGAGGCAAGTTGAAAATTCTTGTCTCAATGAGTAGATCTTATTAAACTGAACCATCCTTTTTTTAAGTGATTTAGCAGCTCAAAGACTGTCAAAACAACATACGAATTTATACGGTAACAAGATATTCAGTTTTACAAATGAAAAAAAGACAAAAATGCTACTTCATTTCCAGAAATGTTCACAAGATTAATCAAGGAGACAATAAAGAATCACGGGATGAAGGGAAAAAAACACAGATGAGAATAAGCACAAAATGTACTGACTGCACATCTACTTTTTCCTAACATATATCCGTTTCCTAGGTGACACAGAAACAAATGACAATAGAATGTACAAGATGAATATCCTTTTACTTCTCATATTCCTGACTAAATTGGTTTATTATTTATCTCTAAATAAATCTATAAAATTAAATATATGGAATATATGAAAGCTAGAGCACAGAATTATATAAAATAGGGCTGTAAAAGATTTATGAAATTCATACAGAGCATCTACAGTTACAAGTCTAACAGATTATTTCTAGTCAAAACCATGCACTACCATGGCTGTAGTCATCCTCCAATAGAGAGATGGTGAGAAAAACCTTTTTGGAAATAAAGGAGAGCCAAAATAGCTTTTGTTTTTTTATTCTATTACTTTCAAGAGATGGATAATACCATTCTCCTTAGCGATAACAGCATGTTCTGAGATAGTTACCTATGTTTGATCCTTAGTTCTCTATGAAGAGAATGCACATTACACTATTTTCTTCAAACCAAAGACTGTTTCAAGATTGAATGTCAGCAAGAATTGAACAAGAAAAACACATTAAACACCCCAACACTGAAAAAAGTAGGCTCTAGGTGTTCAAGAGGAGCAAGAAACTCATAGGGAACGAGAAGTCCAAGAACCTTCTAGCAAATCTTGCTTTGCCAGCTCATTTAGAGACATGGGTATGTGGCAGAACAAAGGTATTATGAAATCATGAGGTGAAATAAAAGTGTTCTTTTTCCAAAGGACCTTTTTTTAACTCAGTCATAGTAAGAAGTCAGAATAATAAAAAGGCATAGGAAATAAAGTATTTTTAGTCATCTCTTGTGGCTCAGCCCTGAGACCATACACCTAGTCAGTCACTATATCCTATTTTCTGTATGAGTTGAGAACTAGAGTTGCTTTCAAAAAGACCTGAGCAATCAATCATATTTACTTATGCTGTTATGCTAAGGATAATGGTCAACATTTTCATGTCCTCTCAAAACAGAAATGAGGAAATAAACCTGCCCAAAGAAAGGCATTTTGATAATAAACTTGCTAAAGGAAAGAGCATGCTTGGCACAGAATATATACTACAGTTGAAAAAGTTCTAGGTATGTGACTGAGTTTTCTTCTCCTAAAACTACCCAGGCTGAACCTTAGTTTCCCCATGACACATATTCAAAAGTCAATGGGAAAATAATTTTGAAAAATCATATATATAGGTTTTACAACATGACTGAGAATTCCAAGGTAACTCAAACTAGAGGGAAGGAAAAAGACCCAAATGCTTTGGTTCAAGCGTATAATGAAAACCAGCTAGAATTAAGAAAAAGAAATTCAGCTAACAACCATACTTAACCCACTTTCCATAATATTGAATATATGTGAACACTGCTGCTTACAGTATGATATTTTGTTTTCCTTTCTTGACTGTATTTATGAAGACTAGCACTACAGCAGTGCTGGACCTCATTGTTATATGAAAGATAGACTGCAGAAGAAATAAATTCCTGTTTTGATATTCTATTTCTCTTTCATAACTTACAAAATGAGCTTTGCAAATTAAAAATTGGTAGCAAAAAGAATAATCTCTCAACTAAAATCAAAATTCAAGATAATCAAGCCAAAGACCTAGCAATGAAATGACATCAAAAACCTAGTAACAAATACCAGTCACTCACTGGAGCAGAAAAGCAGATAAAGAGATACTCTCTGCACTGTATCTGCACTGTCATCTGAAGATCAACACCAGGAATTTCTTTCACACTGGAGAGACCCTTTTAAAAAAATACTTAGCTCTAAGAATTCATACTGCTCTGCTTTTAAAGTCAGCTTGATGGGAAAAGCCATGATGGAAGCTGTTTAATTAACTGAAATTCAGTGGAAACCTAATCATAGAGCTTGGTACAAGCTCTGAATTGAAAATTACTAAACTGCTTACTTGTCACACTTGACTGCTTCAGTAGAAATATGCAGTAAGTATATGTGTTTCAGAACTTGCTACTCTTCTAACATAAAATGCTCGATTTAACTTATTTAAATTTGAGGGAATTTTTTTTATACTGGTGAGTTACATCAGAAAAGGCTCCATTACTCTGAAATAGAAGTGCCTAGCCACAAGATACTTGCACTGAAAGTATTAAACAAGTTTTAAAAAAACCCCCACAAATGTAAAAGTATATTTTAGAAATCCTAAAAACTCTAGTTTTGTGTATAAACAAATATTAAACTATTATCTTTCATTTGTTTAGCATTTAGCTTGCATTTAGCAAGCCAGCTGCTGCATTCTTCATTAATTTTAGTTTAGTAAGGCTCTCAATAATGTTTCCATACTGAATTTGTGCTCATCAAAACTGGAACATGGATGATCACAGTTAATTTCACATGACCAGAAGATCAGTATCAGATGAAGATGTCTCCTATAACTCATGAAGGTCCAAAGTGGTTCCCTTTTCTCTTGTATATTGTAAGGTAAATTATAGAGCATTAAATATTATTTAATGTTATTAAAGTAAATGAAGCCTCCAAAAGTAATTTTGGAAAGATTTCTGTTCTTTTACTACTGGAAGGTCCTACCCTGAGAACAGCAGGCCTAACTTACACTAATAAGAGCAAGGGTGTGCTGAAGCCTGTTGCCAGAACCCTGCTGTATCAGGAATAATAGTTTTCCCAACAGAAATTCTCCAAAGGAGGCAGAATATGGAAGTATGAAACAAAGACCCATTTTCTGTGAAAAACAGCAGTAAACAAAGAATGGGGCTTTCTTTTCCAGTTCTCAGCANAAAAAGAGCAAAAGATTACCCACAGGCACAAAAGTTTTTAAGTCAATCTCAAGGGAACATATTGACTTATGAGATTAATTTAAAACTAATTTTGATAGTGGCCTTTTACATATTAACATAGTACAAAAAGAAAGGTATTACAGTGCTGATCCAGGCAAGTTTGAATCATGATACCAGAATGTGAAACCACAAGCTGTGTCAAGCACAAGTCCTTATGCTGATGCCTGGAAGAAAACTCACAGTAGAACAGTCATAAACAGTTGGATGGAAATGTGTTAAACTAACAGTGCTCTTTCTTTAGTGACTGTAAATCAGGCCCAAGTTCTTGGTCTAGCTTTTCCCTCTTTATATCTTTTTTTTCCAAATGATGTAAACACTCACTGTACTGCAGCTTAGAGACAGCTTTTACATTATCAACTTTCTCTTCTGTTACTTTCCACCCTTCAGAAATTCTTCTCTAATGAAGACTGCTTACTGTTTAGACCACACATTAATCACAAAACCTTTCTACCCACATTACTTCAGATTCTATGCAATTTTTCTTATAGCACAACTGCAAAATGATTAAATGAGCAGTGTCCTACTTCACTTTTACCCATTCATTAAATAACAGGCACCTATATTTTTAAAAAAGTCTGCTTCTGAATCAGTCATTTGTTTGGATGAACCAGGATGCAAATTACACAGCTGAAATGCATCAGAAAAACACTCCCAGCCAACTGAGTATGTTTTTAAAGTTTGGAGCTCTCAATAGCTTGCAGGATGCACAGTCTCAAAATACAAATTTGGAAGGACTTGTTTTGACCTTGCTTTATGTGCCATGATTCATTTCTGAGAGAACTTGCCTTTTAACCCCTGATCACTGACATTGTATGTTATGTATCAAAATTAAGTTCACTTAAATAACAATTAATTTTGTGCGTCAGCTGTGAACTCTGTCACAAGCAAAAATCCAAGTTTATGAAAAATAGGCCATTAACAAGGCAGCTAATGAATCACTTGTGGTAATCAAGAGAGGTTGTTTTAATTAAAGAAGTTTGTTTACCTTGACTATGCAATACTTTTCATATTGGTAACATAACTGATATAATTTTTAAAAATATTAATTATGAAAATTATCATTAAGTTTAATAATAATGTCTACATTGTTTAAACAGGAAACTCACATTCTACAAATTTTATGGAACCATTGATCTAAAAAATGTGTGATTGTTGAAGCAGAATGACTATTACATTTAAGAACAGGTAACTTGAAGCTAAGTTAGCACCAAGTGTGCATCAGTATGGGAAGACCATGGAGATTCAAAGGAGTGGATTTTAGGAATAATGCTATGGAAAATAAGGGAGAAAAGGGAAAATATTTCCAGGAATTGTTGTGAATGAAATGACAAAAGGTAAATGTACACAGAATACATCCAGCTTGCCCTGGGAAGAGGTGCAATACATTGCTAACAGGTAATACACATGACAGCATAACTGACATATATAGAGGATAATGCTGTATTCTGTATCCAGAAATAACTGCTTAACCTCTCATTTAACAAAAGCGGGCTAACTCATGGGAGAAATAATAATAATTAACATAACTAAAACCTGGAAGCATTTATATAAGCCTTTGTACAATCCCTTCAGTAGATATTTCACAGAATAGTTTTATTATCCTAGCCCTGGTATAGGCTGCATTGATTTGGTGCAGTCTTAGACCAGGGCAGCAAGAGCAGCAAGTCTTGAGTGTCTCGTGTTTCTACAGTCTGGGAGCTTTTTACAGTTTAGGAAAATTTCTATACAGTGCTCTAACAACTACATATTCCAGGAGATTCTTCTGAATTAGAAGTCTACCATGTGGCAAACAGATGTAAGATGAGTTTCTACACAGTTGAAAATCATTCATTTCAACGATGAAACGCACATGGCTCTAAATCTTTGTATCAGTAAGGAAAAGGATGATTTGGACTAGACAATAAAAGACCAAGACTGGCTTATGAGGGAGAAAGGTGCCTACTGCCTGTAATTCTACACATGCAATCTTTTTCTTTTTGCAGAGAAGAAACATGTCAAGTAGCTTGCTGAGTAGATGATCTCCTTCTTCAACAGCACTTTATAAAAACAACCCAAAAGTGCATACATAAAGGAATGCTACTCACTGCCAGCTAATACTTGTGGCCATAACAGCAGTTATGCTCTAATCACTGGAGTATATCTAAAACTAGAAAGAGAAAACTAACCTTTAGTTTATCAAAATTTTAAAAAATCAAAATATCTGCAAGGTAGGAAGAACTTGAAATTAAATGAAATTACATAGGACAAGCATAACAGCTATTCAGAGAAGCCAAAATACTCATAAGCTAATCCTACAGTATAGAAGGCAGAAGTAGTTTAAAAAAATCTGTAAAGTATCACTTACAGGTTATTAACTAAATGTGTAACCTCAAAAGAAAGAGGCTTTCAAAAAGTATTTAAAATGACAAAAGATGCAAGCAGATATTTAGTGCTACTCTCAGAAGAACTCAGCTGACCAAATAGTCAATGAATTTCAGTGAGATTCTAAAAGCTTCTATGATCACTTTTGGTCATATATATTTGAAAATTGGCTCCAAGATTTTTTCAAACATCTAAGTAATCAACTGAAGCTATGCTATGTTTTCTCCATACACCTCACTAATATGAGTTTATTTCACTATTATTGTTGAAACCATATGACATTAGATGACTGGTATAATTCTGAACACTAAAAAACAGAACAGAGTACATTGTGTACCTCCTTCCAACCCCCATGCTGAAACAAACTTTCTATCCTTTGAAAAGAACTTTATAGTTTTATCTCTCAATAGTTTCAATGTAAAAGATGATCAGTTTAAATAAGATTTTTTCCCTACTTTCAGGGGCCTTGGAACAAAAAGTAGGATCACAGAATATTATATACACTTTAAGGATATAGCCTAGGTACTTGCATTAGGAATCTGAACTATCTGTGCTGTTGTTACAGATTTCATAACATGTAAGAGAAAAAATGTCCTCTACAAAAATATATTGATTTAATAGCATTCTAAATCAGGCATCTAACCAAGCAGTTACTGTGAGACATTTTAAGACTCCTTCATATCTAAAGTAGCTTATTTTCTCTTGAATATTGACTACACAGCTCATGTCCATCAATCTGCTAACTTCTGCACAGATCTATGGTCTAACAAAGCTGTGTTGACAAAAGGCAAGGTGATATGCCTTTATTTCTTCCACCTTGCAAATGAAACTGAACACTGACATCAGCAACTAAGAACATTTGCTCTGCTTTTGAAAGGAAGCCATTTGTTCAGCAGCTTAACTGAGCAACTGTTAAAGCTCTGTATGGTACAACAGTGCAATATTGTTAATACTGTGATAGCATACAGATGTCACTGTGTTGAAACAGAAAAATGAAAGACAGAAGTAATGAGATCTCCAGGACTCGAGTAAGATGAACAATATATGATTGTTGAAGCAAAAAATAGAAGTGTCTGTAATAACATATGTATCTGAAAGAAATAAGGTAAAGTTATTAATAAATTAAAGTGCTAAGCCAGTACTTCCGGTCCTGTTCTTGGAGATTTCCAACTGGCAAAAGCTCTGGAAGCGTGGGTGCTCTGGAACACAGGACCTTGATTTGAAATCCTGACTTTCTGGGCACATACTGTAAATTGCTAGTAAGCTCATTTATATTATTAAAAAAAAAAAAAATCCCAAATGATTCAAACAAAAAGGACTTTCCCTTTTACTTTTGGCATACAACTCACAAAAAAAAAAAAAATCCAAACCAAAACCAAACATTTGAAGGTAATTTAATTCTATTCTAAAGCATAATGCAGAAGCCTGAAAGAGTACAATTTCCTTGTATTTGAGATGCATGATGTTATTTTCTACTTTAAAAAAATAATTCAAAGAGCTCCTTTCCTAATTTTTTTTCCTTTAAATAAGAAACTCATTCTCCAGCTCAAAGAAATATTTAGATCAGCCCTTTACTGCTGAGGAAGTAGAAGGTAAGATCCAAAGCAAGCAATTCAGATTTTGGAAGCATTTTATGAACTACATTCTGAACTACTTATGTAGTCTAGCTGAATTTTTTAAGCCTTTCTTTTCAGATATACAAAATGACAGCAGAAG
Source organism: Notiomystis cincta (assembly GCA_013398075.1). Classification (NCBI taxonomy): domain Eukaryota; kingdom Metazoa; phylum Chordata; class Aves; order Passeriformes; family Notiomystidae; genus Notiomystis; species Notiomystis cincta. The sequence goes on from VZRX01020364.1 coordinate 16,502, forward strand.
AATTAATTTATGTTTAAAATTTATGAAAACAAAGTAAGAAAATAAAAAATAGTACATAAAAATGCAAATGGTCACAATTTAACACAGCATTCTGAGTTCCAGTCAGCTATAGCTTTAGTCACATGACTGGTAAGCTGTGTCATATATATATTTTATCATTTCCAAGAAAAGTCAAGAGCATTTGTTTTCCATTTTGTTTCAAACTTAGTGAATGGTAATGTGACATTGTAGTGATTATGAGGAAAGCATATTTGACAGATTTTTTCCTTCTATTAAATGAAAAAAAAAATTTAAAAAGAATCCCTGAAGACACTTCTTGATTTAACTGAGGAAAATAAACAATAAAGAATGAAAATCAGTTTATTCATATGCTACCTGGAAATATTTCAAAATTTCAACTGCATTGAGTAGCCCACCAATTTAATTTGGAATGTTCTGAGCAAGTGGAATGAAGCTCATTATTGCAGGAAATGTCAGGCATTTCTCGACTTAGTAAGTCAAGAAACATACAAAATATAATTTTCACTTATTATTAACACTTATTTCCTGGGCAATCACTAACACTTTATTCCTGCAACATATGTAGATAGCAAAAAAAAGTATGCAATACCATAAGCATTTCATTAGACTAAAAGAATATTGGATAGACACATTTACCACTGGACTCATTCTCATTTTGTCATCTGCCTTCTGAAAAGTGCCTGAGATAAAGAGTTGTGTGGGACAAAAACAATAAATGTGTGCTCGGTGCATGGAGCTTTTCACTGACATGTTTTGTACCTTTGACCACCTGTGCTCAGCATCAAAGAATAAAAATAAAACCCATGCTCAGAATACTTTCAGCAGATTAATTTTGCTGTGACCTCTGTTAAAATCTATATAATGAATCAGAAAAAGAAGACTAAAAACACATCCATTTTTTACAAGACTATCCTTTGTAATACTTCTCCTTACTAGTCAATTATTTGCAATAAAATTAACCACAGTAAGACTTTGGTCAAAGTCTAAGATTTTGGAAAAGATATATATAAACTTGAGTTATTTATATAGATATATATACACATATATACACACATGTTGAGATATAGATTATTAAAGTTTAAACAGAAGATATCTTAACTAAGCAAAAATGTCTAAGTAGGATTTGAAATCCATAATGACTTATATTAGAATTTCCTCTCTGTCATATTAAAAAAATATTATTATTATTATTTTATTAATAATACTAATAAAGAATCCCCTACAATACTAGTCCCTTAAGAACCATTCTTGGGTGGCCACTTGAAATAAAGCACAACACAATATATTGCTTTATCACCTATACCATGTTTCTTTTCTTCTGCCGGTCATAACAAACTGATCTGTATGGCTCCTGATAAATAATATTATTTAGGTTTCATTATAGATGGAAAATTAGATGTGAATCCTAACATGGACATTTTCCAGTAGTAATCAATCATGATTTTATCAGCCATCACCCAGGTCCATACTTCTGTTTGGACTACTGATTGTATATTTATTCTTTAATGTGTACAAACTCTCCAGACAATGAGTAGCTCCAAACTCAGATGGTCAGTCCCAATAAACAGGACTGTCATGAAGATTTGCTGTGTTATGCATTGACAGACTCTAACTAGAGACAGAACACTTAGATGCTATCTGCTGATTGTCATAAATGCTCAGAACATTTGTGGATCTCAAGCTCAGACATGTAAATCAGCATGGCCACAAATGCAATTGCCATATGAAAGCAAGCTCAAAAAGTATAAATGCTCAAAACCACAGAAACATATTTTCATTGAAGTAGTGGCTTTTTATACTCTCATTTCATTATATTTTCATTTGGGTGTTTGAGCCACATCAGCTGTTTATCTGTGAGCACTCTGTTTGCATGAACACAAACAAATGCAAAACTCATAAACCCTGACATTTGATATTTTCCTCCCCCTGAATTGTTCTAGGACACATCGACTTAGCTTTCAACATTCCATTCAATTGCAGCCCAAAGTACTAACAAACCAGTCTGCTCCATGTATGTGTGTTATTCTCTGGCACCCTCTTTGCCTCTCTGTTTGAAAAATCTCTGTATATCTAATTTGTTTTTTCCACTTTAAATCATATTAAGAAAATGATCCCTGAAAAATACCATTATATGGCATTGATGACTAATGAGGTTAGCTGTTTGAGGCCCTTCTTTTTTAGTATTGATCCTCAGGAAACCAGTCAGCAGTACTTGTTGTTCTATACTTTAATTCCACAGCATTTGTTCCAAGAAAGAACTTATTTTTGAAACAATGAACACATGAGCTACATAAGCCTCAGTAAATATAAATAAATTATAAATTCAGAAACCTTAAAATTTTTCACTGACCTAATGTAGCTGAGGTCCTTGAAAGTTATTTCCTATTACGAGACTTAGTACAGGTAGAAACTCATTAAAGTCTCCACTCTGCTACTTTCTGGTGCAATGGGATGCAAAATTCCTTGTTATGATCTCAGAAGAAATCTTTTCTGACAGTGTAATGCACTATATATTGTGCTACTTAGATAAACATACAACTAATACACTTTTTAGTCACATTTCTGAAACCAGGCCTCCCAGATGTATGTTTTAGTGCAATTGTATGCAGATGGTACATTCCTAATTTTCCTTTGCATAATCATAGCAATAAATTTAATCAACCATTAATCCATTACTATTTATAACCCATTCCTATTTATAAGACTGCCATTTCCATGGCAAAAAGGTAAAAATCTTAGGAAATAATATTTGTGAGTGTGGTCTTAGAAAATCCATCTTGTTTCCAAAACCCCAGTTTCTCTATACAAAATAAGCAGCAAATGAGACCACAGTGGAAAATTCATGTGACAGATTCTTACAATAATGTTAGGAAAGAACTTATTTAAAGTAATATATAGATTATTTAAGTATGCCTGAATAAAATCACTGAAAGTCATTCATCTTCTGAAGGGTAAAAAAAAGTGTTTCTTTTTACTCTTCTGCCAGGGTAAAAAGAAACTAAGCAATAACGACATTTAATTCTGCAGATAATGAAAAAGAAAGGTACTTTTTGTCTGTGGCTAGTCTTGGTCCCACCTAGTGCTACTCTGTAATGTTATTTGTGCATTTGACTCTCATATGTTTGGGCAGATGATAAATATATATTAACTCAGTAGGAACTGGGGGGATGTTTCTGGTTAGGAGAATATACTGATAGCTGCTGATGTAAATGATTAATAATGACAACAATCTTCATGAGAAACTCAAGGTTCAAGGTAGCAGCTTGCCCTCATGTCTCTAGACTCTCCTCTGTCAGGGGAAATTGTTAGCACTGGTACTTGTCTCCTGGACCAGTCCCTAGAGAAATTAAAGACTAAATATTCCCACAGCTTCAATCTGGTTACTGTTAATGTCCTAATCAAACAAAACAGGCAGTTACTGCTTTCTTTATAGAGTTGAGGTACAGCAATTAAATAGGTCCATACTACAGAATCAATTTTTCAAGCCTGGAAATTGAATACAGTTATTGTGAACATTTAGACCTAAGTAAATACATCATATATAGAAAGTTCTTATGTGCTGTACTGATCTGTTACCAAAAGCTGTAGAGTGTTACGATATTTAGGTGAATTAATACCATATTTCAACAGCATGTTCAGTTAAAAAAAAAAGAAAGAAGAATATTTGGCTTTTAAGACGTTGATTAATTGTGGATCAGAAATGTGAGGTTTCTTTTGGTTTATGTCAAACTAACACTGCAGCAGGATACTTCTCAGCACAAGAATATTTCTTGAACTCTACTCAGATTGCATATCCAGTTTTGAGAGAGACTGTTTTTCATTCTGCCCTATTATACAACACTTCTTTTTTGCCTGGCATTTGACAGGCATTCCCATCCTTTGCGTTTACTTTACTTCACTTCCTCAATGCTGAGGCTGCAAAAACACAGCCAGCAGCCTCATAGAGCTTTTCATGGAAATCTGCCATTCTAAACTGGCACCTAACTCCACTTTACTATTCACTCAAGGAAGTTTAAAACTCTGAGATGAATTTAAATATTTATGCCAATAAAAAAACTGATGAAAAGTATAATAAAAGAAGAAAATGAAAACAATGTAAGACATTACTGAAGTAGCTCTTCTTGGGAAAGCTCATCAGTTCTCTGCTTGCCAGTCACCAGTGCCAGCTCATCCTTCAAATCCTGGATTTCCCTTCTCAGCTGGACAATCATCTACAAACAGCAAGGCATAAACAAAGCATCACCTACAAATTAATATCTAGTTTATGGTTTTTGCAGTAGAAGGCTGAGTTTAGGTAAATATTATACTTTAGTTTTCTCTTTTTTAAAATGATGCCTTTTCTAAAACTTGTTGAAATGCCTTAAATACACCAAACACCTTTTTTTTCCCCCTCTTTTTCCATTTATAAACCCAAGAAAAGTCTTCCAAATTCAGTAAATTCTTGTGTTAGAAGACCTGGCTGTACAGAAAGGGTTTAAAAGATTTTTTGCAAAAGAGAAATATAATTTGACATAGGAATAGAAAGAGCTTTTCTGACTTACTAGTTTTGACTCTTAATAATGAAAATATATTTAAGAACTGAGATCTTTGTTAGAGAAAGGGCAACTACCTAACAAAAGTGATTTTTTTGCCTTCCCCTATAGAAACAGAAGTTTCAAAACATCATCTTAATTTTAATCTTAACTTTTTTCTTTTTTTTGTGACATTTTGCTATTATTAGAATTACAGCATACTATACTTGTAGGATGCATCAGTTGCTAGCAACAAACTGATGGCATAAAGCAGCATAATGAAATAAAATGAAATTATATGAATGAATAGTAATGTGAGAATATTACGTGGAAAACTGAACTTGATTTTTAAATTCTAGGAAGTGAGTTTTGGAATCTGTACTTTGAGAATAAATGCCTGTATAAAAGTAAATTTTGCTAATCATTAAACTCTCAAAGCCAAATTCTACAAAGCAGGGCAACGTGCAAATACCTAAGTCTAAGACATGAATCAGTGCAATCTTGGATACTTTATGGTTGATCATTTAATGAAGCCTCCCTTTATATGGCTCAATTGTATGAGTGATATTTTTAGGTGGATATGCATACATTGATTCCATGTGCAAAATAAGTTTCCAAGAGAAGAATGTTTTCAATGAAAAATTAACCACTCCTGATTGTATATGCTTTCCAGAAATCAGATTGTTGAAATCAATGACACATATTTTCACTGGATGTTAAAACTCCTTCAAACCTTTCTATTTCTTTTAATGGTTAAATGTAATAACTGCCTACATTTTTACTTTAAAAATCAAATTATTTTGAACATGCATATGATTATTTCTTTTAACTCTAAACCTATAATTAACCTATTTTTTCCAATAAAGTATTAAAGTTAACATAATATTTTATTTAATAGTCTATTGAAGTGATGACTGTTAATTAGAGAAGTTGCAAGAAAACNTCCAATAAAGTATTAAAGTCTAACATAATATTTTATTTAATAGTCTATTGAAGTGATGACTGTTAATTAGAGAAGTTGCAAGAAAACTTAGAGAATATTGCAGGCCAAACATGCTACCCTAATTTTATATTACCCCATTTTGGTGCCACACTGATGTAGTTTGTTCCAGCTATTGAGTCAAGGAAATTAAATTTGAGGCTGGAGTGTAAAATGGTAGACAGTTGAATCACAGTAATATCCCTGTTCAATGTTCAAATTTATTAGGATGATTAACTTCAATCTGACAACAACAGGAATGCCAATTTCAGGATGTGGATAAAAGATTCATTTTCAAGTATTATTAAGACAAACAAAAATCTACAGAAGCAAAATAAATTAATTTCTAATTTTACATGAGCAGCAGAAGAGATGAGGTTTAATTCAAGACCTTGATTTTCAGTTTAATCTATTTCCTTTAGCCATGAGTGAGAGAGGTTCAAAGATGAGTCACTTAAAATACAACAGGTACAAATTCATCTTCTTAGTAACATAAAAAGGCAGGAATTCTCCATTATGAAGAATAAAGTTTACACAACAATCTGACTCAACTCAGATCCACCAAGAGGTATTGTGAACTCCCTTTATAAAGCATCCATTCAACTCACAGATGATAAGATACTGACAATAAATTGCATTTGATTTTTATGAAAAAAGTCTTAAATCTAGCACTTTACTGAATAATAGGGTTGCACCCTGGGAATATACTTAAGATGGGCAACAAATTCCACAATGAGCACAGGGTCGTTTAAATTCAAGGTACCTGTGTTCCCCTACCTTTTCCACAAGAGGGGATGGTTTTCTAACTCTCATGAGTCCACTTTTGCTTTAGTTGCTAAATGATCCTGCAGAGCAAGACATACCAAACTCGTGGAGTACAGCTCCACAGGATGTAGTAAATGTTCAGGAGCCTGCATGTGTTTCACCTCAACCAAAGGCTTCTGTAGCCATGCAAGAAATATTCTGCATGATTTGCTACTAGAAAGTCTATGTAGAAAAGGAAAAAGGCAACCAGACAGATAGAAATGAAGAAGTTGTTCAATGCCTACTGGGTTTCTTTTTTGGCCTTGTTTTTTTTTTTTTTTTTTTTTTTTTTTTTTTTTTTTTTTTTTTTTTTTTTTTTTTTTTTTTTTTAAATCTGTGATTCTTTTGCTATAAGAAATTGCTTGGAAATAAAAATACAATAAATAATAAAAAAAAGAAAACCAGCTGAAAACCTGACAAGGATCTTCTACTCCCTTTGAACTTCAAGGACAAGAGAGAAGGAAAAATGAGGGCACAATTCTTAACAGTAACTGAAATACGCTAATTAGCATCAAGCAACAATGAAGGAAATCATTAGCTATATAATTAGTTTTTTCTGTCTCCTTTGCTTGTCTTCCTTTTTTTTCCTCATGGTAACTTCACAGAGTTCTTTCTTCCTATCTAAAATGTTCCTTGAATTACTTTCAAGGAAGGACTCAGTATGGGTATGTTTCTTAGCTTTTTAATACACAAATTGTTTCAGTGCAGCTGTGAGCCTTCAGCAAGTGACTAGCAACCTTAGTATATTTTTAAAGAGCTTTAGAACCATCCAATGATCTGTGACTATGATTTAGAAATTATCCCTCTGAAAAAATCAACATCAAAATGATAATAAAAGTGACCATTTCTCCTCAGGTGCTTTTAAGAGTTGAGAAAGCCTTTAGAGACTTGATAAAGGTCTACTTAATTATAATTGTGTCCAAAAGAAAAGAATTTAAGTGCAGTTATTTTAAGGAAAAGAAGTTGGAACTTGCATCTGGAACAAATTTAATGGGATGTTTCAGTATAAAATCCCCAACATCAATTTGACTGCTATTGATTAATAAAACTTAAACCAAGCAATCTCCTTCCCTCTGTCCCCAGACAATTCTCACCAATCTGGGGTCAATTTCTTCATTAAGAACTGCTTCATTCTTAATCAGAGCAACTCGCTGTGCAAATCTGCAGGTTGATATAGATTCCTGGAAGAAAAATTAAAAAAAAAAAAGAGAGAGAGGAGACAATTCCAATTACCTTTGCATCAAGTAAGTAGACCAGACTGTTAATTAAGCCATTAAACAATGTTTCTATTTTTTAAGTATGTTAAGAAATATTCTATCATCTCATATTCCAAAATAATAATATTCAAGGGAAATTAGGTTAGCATATTAATGACAGGGGCATATAAAACTGTTAAATCATAGTACATATTTTATTGATCCAGTCAATAGCCTGACCAACTGTGTTTAAGGTAAGTCCCCAGCTGCCACTATAGGATAACAAAGCCATGCAGCTCAGAAGGTAATAATTTTTGAATGATGAGAAAAAGAGAAAACTAACTAAAAGGGTTTTTTTTTATTTTGGTTTTTGGTTTGGTTTTATTTTGGGTTTTTTGTGAAAATGAGACTAGGTAATTTTATGTAAAAAAAGCTGGGAAAACAAATCAAGGGAAGAATAGTGGAAGTCCAGGACAACTGAGAAACAAGAAGCCAGGAGCCTTGGAACTGGGAGACATACAGTGGAACTGTGATACCAGATGAAAATCTGTCGGATGAGCTAAGGTGGAGAACAGCAGGAATGGAAGGAAGGAAAAAATAGAAACAAGAATGAGTTGGTTGAGGAAAGTCTGTGACAGCCAGTGTGTACTCCCATCTAGGGCACAGAAAGAAATCAAAGATCCTTATAAAGTATTGTTCTCTCATTCCAGATCCGCTGATATTTAAATGTCAGACCCTGCTAAAAGACTTATGTATTTAATGAAAAAACCCCAGCAGTTGTCTCCAGTTAGGTCAAATAATAAAACATAGATTAGGCCATATTCTTAGAAATTCAAATGATGCTTGAGAAGCTGTATGATAAAGTCTGATGGGATGTGGCAACCTGCATTTAAAAGAAAATTTATACATAGTCTCTAAATTAATTCACTGCTGTAACAGAATTGATTTTCAGAATCAAAATAATTCTGCAGTTTTCAGTCCTCCAATATAAGAAAATACCAGTTTTAATGTTATGTTCATACACTCCTTTTTTCACATGACTTCTGTTCCTTTAAGTGCTTGGAGGTTTAGGTTTGGAACCCTGAATAGAGGTTCCATGAGGCAAGATGTTTCTTGCTAAAGACACAATATATACAACAGAGAATCAAAGGAAAGGAACGTCTTAAAATTAAGAGAGTTGCCCACTGTATTAGTTGGGCTCTGTGTTTGCCTCTGCTGTTCCTCTACAATGGTCATTAACCAATGTGATTTAAATTAAATTCTATACATATTATAAGTACAGTTTTATGTACAGTACACATACATACAGTTCCACTAGATCTTTGTCCTATTTAGTGTGCAGCATATGTTAAATTAACAGGTAGCTAATCAATTCAGTTCCCAATGTTCAATATGTTAGCATATAATTTGTTTATTCTATGCCATCTAAATGGTAATCAAGTCAGACATCTAACTTCCTAATCATTTTTCTACCATGCTTATTATCATAGCACCTCAGAGCTTTACAAGAATTAATCAATTAACCCTTTTTGCTGCAAGTGTGTGGAATGATTACACTTAACAGAATGGAAATTGAAGTCAAAAGTACCAAAAACTTACATTCAGTTGTTGTCATTCTATGATCTGCTGTTCAAAACAGGTTCCATTCCACTTCAGCTAGAGCTATAATGAGCAATATATCTACAATTCAGAACCAATGTCTTCATCCAAGCACTCCAATAAACTAGCCCCAAAAAATCGTGATGTAGTGACCCAAGAAATTCTGTACAGACTCATTGGTAGAAATAGGAATATAATCTAGTTCTCTAGGATCATAATCTGTCCTCTTCATATGAGTGCCCTTTCGTATTCTGAATTCTCTGCTTCCTTGTTATCATTACAAGAAACAACACTAGGCTCTTAAGAAGCAGCTTTTATGATACAACTTCAGTTCATACTGGGGGTAGTTCTGACTTGTGCATTGTTTGTGAATGAAATGTACCTCAAATGGAAAAAAATAAACCTACATGCAAACCTAACATAACTACAGAAAATAACTCATGCAGCTATCCTAATTCTGACATCTTCTAATGATTAGTAATTGACTTATCATCTGTTTATCTTATTTGGATGTATCAGCTTATCATCTGTCTATATTATTTCAATATATCAGATTTTGGTTTTTTTTAATTTTTGGGAGGACCAAAGAGTAAGATCTGTCATGTAAATTGTATATGTTAAAGCAAGAATATGAAAATTGTCAGTAGCTTATTCTGGATAATTTCTTGGTCTAAATATCTCCAAAATAAATATCTAGAACACAATGTGAGATAAACACACCTGATGAACTGATACACAAAATGGTTCTGATCTCACAGAGCTTAAAATAAAATTAACAAACTTACCCAGCTGCAATTGTAACCAGATAATATACTTGCATAATTACATGTTTGCAAGTCTGAACAATATGTTTTCATTTAACAGCAAAGTCCACATTTCTAAAAAAAAATCTATAATGAGATGAAGTATGGTTTGAGGATAATGCTTTCCATGTATTTCAGAAAGCAGTCTTAGACTAAATAGTTTTTCTTTTTTGTTTACTCGTATTAGAATGCTTTTATATTAAGAAAATCGGCAAATAAAGATATTATAAATGGCTTTGAGCAGTGCTCTATGTATTCACATTGCTATATATTTTAGAATAAAATAGACTAGATTATTTCAGTTGGAAGGGACCTACAACAGTCAGCTGGTCCAACTGACTGACCAAGTTAAAGCATATTTTTAAGGGCATTATCCAAACACCTCTTAAATACTCACAGGCTTGGGGCATCAACCACCTCTCCAGCCTGGTCCAGTGTTTGACCATGCTCTCAAAGAAATACTTCCTAATGTCCAGCCTGAACCTCCCCTGGCACAGCTTTGAACTATTTCCATACATTCTATCACTGGATACCAAGGAGAAGAGCTCAACACCTCCCTCTCCACTTTTTGTCAGGGAGCAGTAGAGAGCAATGAGAGCACCCTCAGCCTTCTTTGCTCCAAATTAGACAAGCCCAAATTCCTCAGCTGCTCCTCACAGGACATTTTTTCCAGCTTTTTGTCAGCTTTTTTGCTCTCCTCTGGCTGCACTTAAGGACCTTCTCATCCCTCTTATCCTGTGTGGCCCAGAGCTGCACACAGTGCTCGGGGTGAGAGCAGCAGTCAGCAGGATAATCACCTCTCTTGACCTGCTGGTTGTGCTGTGTTTGATGATTCCCAGGATGTGGTGCCGTCTTGGCTGCTGGGCTCACTGCTGGCTCACACTGAGCCTGCTGCTGACCAGCAGCCCTGGATCCATTTCTGTAGGGCTACTTTCCAGCCACTCATCTCCCAAATTAGGCTTGTGTTGGTCATTACTCCACTATAAGTGCAGAACTCTTGTTAAATTTCATCCCATTAATCCCAGCCTAATGCTCCAATCTATCTGGATCCCTCTGCAAAGCCTTCTCAAGAGAGAAAAGATTCTCCCCTAAAGAGAGTCAACAGCATCTCCCAGTTTGGTATCATCAGCAAAGTTGCTAAAGGGGCGTTCAATTCCTGCATCCAGATCATGATGAACATATTGAAAAGAAGCCCTAGAGCAGAACCCTGAGGAACATCACTGCAGACCAGTCTCCAGCCAGATGTAGCCCCATTCACTACAACTCTTTGATAAAAACTACAGCCCTGTTTGTAAACAAAGAGAAGAAAACAGCACTACACATAATTCCAGTGCAGGAAGTGGAGACAGGACACAAAATATTTGAAAAATTTCCATAAACCCTAAATTTCTCCACCCAATTCCCTTCCTTTCTTAGTGAGCTCTCCATTTGTCTACCATACTCGATGAAATCTTGACTCCAAAGAAATCTAACAGAAGTTCTGTCAAGGTTTTCAGTGGAAATGCACTTTTATAACTCAAAAATTTATTCACTATGAAATTAGAAAATTGAAAAAAAGAGTAGTTCATTACTAGGTGTAAGTCATTTCCAAACTGCTACTTCACTTGATATTACTTAGAGAAAAGCACATTTCCTAAAGGGTTTATATCCTACAGCAATTTCCACTGATAAAATTATCTCCTAGAAACAAAATGAAGGTGTTCTTTTAAAAGGATAAGAATAAAAGCTTACACACTTGAATTGTAATCTAAAAATCAAAAGAGCAGGATCTATAGAGAGGTGACAAGATTTTTGTTCCAGATAGATAGAAATAACATACATCTATGTTTCTTTTGTCCATAGCAAGTGTTGCTATCATGGTAGTCATGCAGTTTCCTCCCAGGCTGTCTCTTAGCACTGAGGTCATCATAGAGTTTCGGTAAGGAATGTGGGACCGGTTTTTCTCTGCAAGGGCAATTATTACCTGAAACAATAGCAAAAATAAAAGACTTTTAAATTTACATGTCTATTAATGTTTGACACACAAAAAGAACGAATCCAATTTGCTCAGGAACTTTTGACACAACAAAATGTCGCTTATGCACCCCACTGTTAGCTGTGAACCCACTGGCTTTATTGAAAGAATCCCAAGTTAAATTTCAGCATGTTTATATGTCTTTGTAGAAGCTGGATGTGAAAGACCAAATACATTAAATTTTATCATACCCTAGCCTTACAGTCTCTCAGCAACATGCAAACTGAATATGATAAACTCAAACCCACAGGTTTTCTAAGACACAGGAACTTACTGAAAATTTTCCTCATACTTTTTCTGTTATAACAATAAAATATGGATAGTATTAAAGCAAAAACTTCCTCAATATTTGTTAAAGAATGCTTTAAAAATTACACATTCTTAAAACATGCGCTTTTTAGATGGGCCAATAAATTTATTTCTGAGAAAAAGTCTTGGAAAGCAAAGCACAAATAAAAGAGTGCATGATTACAATGTACTGCTGGAAAGAAATGATTCAGTTTAGAATATATATGCCTCAGCCAAAAAGGAAATTGTACACCTACTATTCTCAGTTTCCCTCCTCAGCTGTTTACATTATGGGACCTAATTATTAAATAAAAAGCTAGATTACCCCATGATGTCCTGTGATATAAAAGATTTGAACTGTTACCTGGCCAAGCACTGTACTAAAAAACTTTAGCTATACAAGTTGTGCAAACTCTCCTAAATGATTAGAAGTTGTTTTTTCTTTAATAAATGTTACATACCAGTGTTTATTTTGTTTATGTTACATTTACAAAAAAATGCTATTTTAGAAAATTTCATAGCAATTTTCTTGTGGCATTAGATTCTCTTAATGGTCTTCAGAAAGTTAAAAGTTAAAACTATAATTTTACACTGGCAGCCTTGAGAGACAAAACTGCATAATTAGAAAATGACTATCTTGTAAAGGAATCTGGAAACCCATTCCTGGATCAAAGTTTTCAAATCTTGTATGTTACAACGTGTTATATAGAAACATGTAAGAGGTTTGTTGGTTTATAATATTGCATAGAAACCTCATAGTAGTCTAGTGCATACATTAATAAGCATATTTGAAACCTCTGCCACACAGAGACTATAACTGGAAAAGACAAGATGGGAAAAAGAGCCGGAGAGAAGAGACTTTATTTCCATTAAAAATATGAACTTTGTTACAGGGAAGTTCATTTTTTTCTGAAGTTTGTGCAGAAGTCTGTAGCCCAGGTAGGATCTGAACCCTCCCACACTAAAACTGAAAAGTTGTGACCAGCTCTCATGATGCAGAACCCATTGTACTGTGATGTGACAGTCACATAACACAGATGATTTCAGTCTAAAATCCCATTAGTAAAACCTCACCTAAATCACTAAATCAATCTTTATAATCCAATCAAGGAATCTGGAATAGAAAGAGGAGAAGGAAATAATATTCTTTCACAAAGTGAGAGAGACGACCTGTACAGAAGCTGAACCTGGATTCTTTAAGAGGCACCAAATGCAATAATCAGAAGATTGTCTCATTTAAGAAGGTGTTATTATCCTTTTGATATAAAAAGGTTTTTTTCTTTTTTTTTTTTTTTTTTGTTAATACATGTAGTTCTAAGCTTAATAATATCACTAAAACAGAAAGTTTCATTTTGAGTAGGTCCAACAAACCACTTTAAGGCCTAGAGGCTGTCAGAACTCCTGTGACTTTTTGTAAAATTGCATCCTATATGAATCATAATAGCATAGAGCAGGTACAATCACTCACAAAATAACTCCACTGACACATGTGGAAACACTGTTAAGCATAAAGGAAAGAGAAAGACTTGCAAGTGGCTCTGAAATGATCTGAAGTGCACCTGAGTCCCTGTTTCTGTCCACATCCTTTGGGCGAGGAACAGATTTGCCTGATGCCTTCAGGCAGCCAGAACATGTTCTCGGAGAATCCTCAACAGATGGGGATTTTGGGGTGCATCACTTGCAGAAATAGAGCTGTCAGGTACACCTATATCTTGCTGTTTAGTGTATCACATGATCTGAAGCTATATGTCTGCTTCAGAGGTCTTCTTTTTATATCTCCCATCCTACCTCCCATTTCTAGTAGAGTTTACAAGCTTAAACTCTGGTCCTTACAGAAAAAAACCAACCAATCAACAAAACAAAATGAAAAACCCCCATAAAACCACCAACAAAAACCCCAACTTTGGTAAATATGGGCAGCAATCATTCACTAATGGATAAAATCTTTCAACATTCCCTAAATGGAATACATGTCAAATGACAGTTAACAAACATATTCATTAAAGCAGGGAGAACATAGCACTCTGTTATTTTGGAGAAATAATTCCATTATAGTGTAAAATCACATGGCAGTGTAACTGTTAATTTGTGACTATAAATTTGGTCCAGGATCCCCTATGTTTGTATCATAAGGGAATATTTACATATGCACAGTTACATTGCAGTTGTAATTCCAGAACATGCTACTGCATCTCTCAGACAAAAACAAATCTACCCAGATATCGTAGTAGGGACTTCTAAACTCTTGCTGTCATTTCAGATCAGCTGCATGAAAATATCTTCATTTTTCTCTAGACATAGAGGCTGCTTGGAGTAAAACTGCAGTGGATTTATTTGAAGACCTTTTTAATATGCTGTGAATAGTTAACAAGTAGACCAAGTGTGGTAAAATAGAACTGTGCTCCCATTGTCATCTTGATACAAATCATTTAATGTGACTATTTTACTGTGAAAAGTGGCATAAATCCACACTAGACCACCAGTAGATAGCTAAATAGTTGAGAATTTAAATAAGCTGATTTTGAGACATTTGTGCAGTTTAATATTATTCACTGCAAGGTCGAGATTAAATGGTTCAATTCCCACTGAACAAAAAGATATTTTTACTGTCTTTGGTGGTCTTTTGTTCAATATTAGAAAGCATTTCTATTGATACACAATCCCAGACAGAATCCAACATGCTTATTTCCAATGATATTTCTCTAAAATAGGAATTAAAATTGCATGAAAAAAAATATTTTTTCCCTGCTAAATACATAAAAAACACACAATAAATAAGAAGAGATCCTGAGTATAACTTGTATGATTCTGAAGACATCCATTTTAGAGTCACTGATCCTTATCACTTCCCTTGAGTACCGCTCAAATACAGGCATTTTTCTTCAAGGTAAATTTTAAACAAATGAGGGGCTCGAAAAATATTCGTTGTGATAGTAAATGACTGACTGCCACCTGCTGTACCTTAAGCTTCTTCTTTTGACAGATGAAATATTTCTGATCATAAATTAAATGAAATCCAAGAGATTTGCTTTCGTTAACAGAAAAATACATAACACAAAAATGAAAAATATTCTTTCCAGCAAGTAGAACAATTATATTTCCTAATCGTTACTTTAAAGAATTTTCACATACACACACAGCCAAAATTTTCAGGAACAGTGTTTGCTGTGAAAATAATATTATATATTCAGTCTCAGGAAGAAATTAATTTCTCTCACAGGTGTGAGATCTGAAATGGACACTTGAAAATCTCCAGTGATTGCAACTTAATAGCACACCATTCACAAAAAAGAGATTTCATTCATTGCCAAGTGTTTCTTACCTTAACTTGGTAAGCATCATAAATATAATCCATATAAAACATTATGGTAGATCAGAGAGAGAGATATATTAAAGCCTTTAAAATATTTTTAAAAATNTAGTAGTAGTAGTAGTAGTAGTAGTAGTAGTAGTAGTAGTAGCATCTCTATGAGTTCTATTGGTATAAATCCAATCATGGTAGTCACTCCATAAATACATTACCAAAAATAACTTCTGTCTCAAAAAGATCAAGGATTTAAATTGGTAAAGGAATAAAATAACGCATGAGAGAAGAGCCTAATAATTTACCATATTACAATGCTTGAACCAAATAAAGCCCAAACACTTTCTTTACAATGATACATCCTGATCCCAGCTGTGGAAGGGGAAGAAGATAATGAAGAACATTTTTAGAAGAAATATACCTGAAATCTTGTTAATATCTTTTGTATTCCAAAGAAAACAAGAAAACTACTTTGGAAATACTACCCTTTATTGTATACCTACTATAATTTTACTGCTCAATTGTTAAGTTTTCCCTAAATTAAAATATTTTATTTTAAAGGAAGACCTATCAGTTCAATGATTTTAAAAGCAACTGCAATAAATACCTTAAGACTAAGTGAATATTGGAATCAAGTTTTCCTAAACAGGAATTCAGTAAAGGGAGAAATGTTTTACTCTGCTTCAATTTTACCTGCTCCAAATAATGTAATGACAGGTTGATATATTTGGCTTCTGTCAGTAAGTGGCCTCCNATAATCATAATAATTAACCAAATATTTCTACTGGAAATCTTTATCTCCAAAGTTTCATTTCACTGCTGCTGTCTGAAGTAATTTTTAAAAAAATTCATAAGATTATTTAGGAGCAAACTATTTGCTCAATATTTGCCTTTTCCAAAGAGGANATAAAATAACGCATGAGAGAAGAGCCTAATAATTTACCATATTACAATGCTTGAACCAAATAAAGCCCAAACACTTTCTTTACAATGATACATCCTGATCCCAGCTGTGGAAGGGGAAGAAGATAATGAAGAACATTTTTAGAAGAAATATACCTGAAATCTTGTTAATATCTTTTGTATTCCAAAGAAAACAAGAAAACTACTTTGGAAATACTACCCTTTATTGTATACCTACTATAATTTTACTGCTCAATTGTTAAGTTTTCCCTAAATTAAAATATTTTATTTTAAAGGAAGACCTATCAGTTCAATGATTTTAAAAGCAACTGCAATAAATACCTTAAGACTAAGTGAATATTGGAATCAAGTTTTCCTAAACAGGAATTCAGTAAAGGGAGAAATGTTTTACTCTGCTTCAATTTTACCTGCTCCAAATAATGTAATGACAGGTTGATATATTTGGCTTCTGTCAGTAAGTGGCCTCCAATTCCAGTCTTTGCAACACGTTCTGATCCAGCAAGGTCGACCAAATGCAGCTTGGAGCGTCGGATAGTTGCAGATCCAGGTTCCTTGCTGGAGATGTGAATCGTGAAAATGCAGTGAGATCGGCTTGAGGCTTGATTCATTGGTGTCTACAGTGCAGGAAAAAAAGAACTCTCAGTGTTCAGTGGATAAATGAATTTAGCTTTTTATACCTCAGTAATCTGGCAACTGAAATCATCTATCCAATTGTTCAGCTATTGGACCTGTAATAAATATTCAAAAAAACCCCAAAAGGATTTATCTGATGTTCACATTCTGGAAATACTTGGATAACTTTAATCTGGACAAATTTTACTGCAAGCAAAGTTTTTCCAAAATACTTTACCACCAGCCAAACAAGTGCCCTTACTACTGAGGAATACTAGAAAAGGGCACCTTGACTAGAGAGAACATTACTGTATGCTGATCTCCAAGAAGTTATTAATGTCCCCATTGGTATATCAATTCTTTTTTTATTTTTTTTTTCTGACAGGTAGCTACCAGTGTAACAAGGACTAGGACTTCCTATAAGGCTGTAGATTTTTGCATTATTACTTTTATGAAAAAACTCTACTTGGCAAAATCAGTATCGTATTTTTAGGTGGCATGACACAGTTTTCATAGAATGTTTGGCTTTAAATATATTTTTTTGGGAATAACTACAGACACATTTCCTTAACTTAAAATATGGAAATTCTTGGTCAATTCTTAGAAATGCTTAGTCTTAGCATCACTCCAGAGGTTTCTCAATATATTTGAAATGCAGATCTGAAATTTTAAACAACCCTCAGTTATTTAACTTTAGATTTCAAATGACTAAATGCCATCACATATGCATTTTTCTTAAAAAAAAACCATATAAACTATCTTTAAGCATCTACAGCACACTTTATTTAGTTGTATCAAGGTAGTGTTAGAAACTTAAATCTAAAATAACTCCTCATTATCCTCATTTTATAAATAGCTAAAGCTTTAGA
Source organism: Notiomystis cincta (assembly GCA_013398075.1). Lineage (NCBI taxonomy): Eukaryota > Metazoa > Chordata > Aves > Passeriformes > Notiomystidae > Notiomystis > Notiomystis cincta. Next base: position 34,426 of record VZRX01020364.1, read on the forward strand.
TTATATATGGAGATTAAAGGTTTAGCATGTAGATAGTACTTTTATTCATAAACTATAACATGTATGACTAGATTGCTTTCAGGACATAAATGCTGGACTTGCAAAAAATAGAGTAGTAAAATAAGAAACCAATATTATTGAGTCAGCAACTAAATCTATATTTATTTATAGCTGCTGAAAAAAGTAATAAAACCATCCTGGTTACACTGTCTACATTAATCTCTTGTCTCTACTTTATTCCTCTGTTATTCTGCAGCAGTTTTTATGTAGGCCTATCCTGTGATTCAGACCAGATATACCAACATTTTTTTGTTTTACACAGTCTGCTTTAACATGCAACACTGTAGATGTGAAAATGGCCTGCCCATTGCTGGTATTGAAGATGTTGTCCTATTGATCCAGAAAGCACAGCTCCCAACAGAAAGACTGCAGGCTCAACAGTCCTTTAACAGGAATAATATGGACCATTTGGTTCAATTGTGTCCACTTCAACTTCCCCTTTTTCTTCCAGCCTTAATGGTGCCAGTAAAACCAAACTGGTTTT
>VZRX01020364.1:35008-66468 GCA_013398075.1 Notiomystis cincta
AAACGGTCCCAGAAAAAAAAAAAAAAAAAAAAAAAAAAAAAAAGAAAAGAAGACTGTAAACCATAGCGATTTAACCTGGATCAGTTTCTTGATTCAGCCACAGCACAGCTATAGAAAACAGTTGTGGTAGAATACCTGAAAATGGCAGCATACAGGATGTGAACAAGTAGGTGGTGTGCAGGAATAGCACGCACTTGCAGCTGTTGGTGAAAATTCTGTAAGGAAATTTCAGCCTTGGCAGTATTTTCTTTTGGGCTGCTTTACCTAATAAAGGCAAGCTCAGAGGGGGAGGGAAAAGAATTTTGATCATTAGTTTATACAGATGAAGAATTTTGGAATTCAGAATCCTGTGAAATCAGCATCAGAGTGCAGTCACATGCTATGCTGTCCTCAGGGGTGATGCTGGGCAAATGAAGGGGAAGTGAGTTGTAGTGCTGGAATGAAAATAAACGGGCTGAGGAAAAGGTGTCAAGCAAGAAAACACTCCCAAACTTACTTAAAATGCAGTTATACTAAGAAAAAGTTATATGCTGTGAAAATGTACTTTATTCAGCAATTCTGATTCCATGAATAATCAGAGCCAGCTTCACTTATTTTACTAGAACTGCTACAATTTTTTTATTTGCAGCTCTGTGAAGTAGGACTGGATATTTTATTTTTTCCATCTAAAAATCCACAACAGAATTAATATTTAGGGACATTCTCCTCAACAGAACTGATATTTAAGGACATTTGGCACTACAGACGTGGTATCAGTCAAACTATACTGCAGACAAGTCTCAGCCAGATCAAATGCCAGTGCAGGCCCAGTGGTGGAAGCACAAAGCAAACGTTGCTATGGCAGAAGCTGAAGAAATCATTGTACTTCTGTATAAGCATTCTTAAGCAAACTTGAGTTTCACACTGCAGCAAAACCTCATGTATTTCATCTGTCAAATGTGCTTTTAGTCACAGTCGTTTAATGCCAACAGAGGCAAAAAAATCCAAATCCTAAAAGAAAATAATTTCAGGATTCTGAGTTCCAAAAAGCTCATGGCAATATTTGCTCTACTAGGTTTTTATTGTCTATTGTGATACACTAGCCACAACTTGCTTTTGCATGTTCCAAGTAGATTTGGCTGGACTAGTCATTAGAAATTCCATTGCTTTTCACTCCACAGCTTCTTTTTCTCATGTAAATGAAAAACTGAATGAAGTTGATTTGGAAGTCGTTGGCTAGAATCCCAAACTGACATTTTGTCAAGTCCTTCTTCAGAGTAGAACCATGGTTTAATAAAGACACCAATACTCCTTTTTGCAGTATGATTCTATCTCTGCTTTGCAATTCCCATATATAGGAAGTTCTGTTAGAGCTCTTGCAGAAAGCATAAAGCAATAAAAATTTAAACTGTTAAATGGGATATGATAATGAAATATTAATTGCATAATCCCCCCACGCTTTGCTACTTTTACCACACAAGTAGATCCAAAATACAACAGAAATAATGATTTCTTGGCATCTCCAGTCCAAAAACTAGTCATTTTTTGTTGTTTGGTTGTTATCTCACTTATGCAACTTCTGAGTATCACTATTCATCTGTTTAGAAAGTTCGAAAACAGAAAACAAATAACATTTTCTGGACAGTGTCTCAGAACCTACTAAAATGTTCCTTTAGTGGTTTTCAGAGTTCATTTTGGCTTCGTTAGAAGTATTCAAACCATATGTATATGAAATCATCCTCACACTAATTTGATGTGATGAAGGAAAAAAAAGAAAGAGGGGAGTGGCCTGGTTCTGAGCAGATGGTTGCTATTGTGAGAGTTATATATAGAACAACTGATGAGCGGCACTTACTTACAAAGAAATAATTTTTTCCAGGACTTCTGTGACATCATAAACCACATAAGCAGACTTCAGATGCTTTGTGATATCACGTGAACACTACAAAAGACTTAATGCCAGGTCATCTATTGCTGCTCATTTTTGGCATAGTGAAGGACTAATTCAATAACATTTAAGATCATGACCTGGTAAAGCAACAGCGTTTCATTTGATCATGGAAAATATATACAAGGTGCTTTTCAAGCCATACAAGCCAGTCTTGTTCTTTTCCAGGATGAAAATTTACTGGAATTAAATATTTTTTATTTATGTTTGCTGAAATTAAATAAATTGTATAGAAGCTTTGTGGCTTCAACTACTATATCTCTTTATACAATGGTTGCAAGAAGGCAGCTTCTACTTAAATGAGAATCTACATCACAGTCATACTGCGAGAAGCTTCTGAGTTGGATGTTTCTGTGAAGGAATACAAGGTCAAGAAACATCTAAAAACTTTCTGGAACCCAAGTCATCCATCTTAATCTAATTCTTACCTATCTGAAGTCAGCAAAACACTGCAGGAATTCTTCCCTATACAGGAATTTATGTATTTCCCAAACCCTTTAATCGTTGCAGCTGTTATTATAAATGTTATTTTCACTAAAAATAGCCAGAAATGGATGCTACTGGTCTAAATAGAGTTCTTAAGGATTGAGGACCTAAGAAAGAGAAAGTTTCTTAAACAGGACAAAGACATATGGAAAGCTGTTTGAAAATCACCACTAGACTAACAGAAGCTGCTACTATCTGGAAGAATAATGTGTTGATTACAGCTGCCAAAACACTCTGACAGAGATAATACATGAAAGAGCTCAGGACCGCTGGGCCAAAACAATTTTGCAGGTGATAAATGCAGTTGTTCAGCTCATATTGCAAACCATCTCCACTTGGCAACTTACATCGTTCCAGGGGAATCTTTTCTTCCTTGAATCAAAACATTTAGACAGCAGAACAAGATTTTCCTGTATGAGTGAATTAGTGACTAGACAATGTATAAAGAAAGGTGATTCTGAGTGTTCATAGTTTTTTGAGAGAATGTCTCAGTGAAAAGGTACAAAATTTTCTTTTAAGGAGTGTTTCTTTTTCTTCTTAAGGTTTTTTTTGCTTTTGAACTTTTCAAAGAAGGGCAAGGGGAAAAAAGAAAGTACTGATAGCATCCAAGATTGATATCAAATCCATTTTCTCCAATCTCATGCTATGATCACAGGGGTGTCTGTAGGGAGATGCACTGACAGCCACAGCCATTTCACAATTCAGATGGATATCTCTGCCTAATGAATATAAACTCCACTGGTCCCAACAGAACTATGCTATAAGGAAGAGCATGTAACTTGAAGAATAGGAGGTGTCTGTCTTTATATCTGGTAGATGACAGAGATCTCAGTATGTCATTAGTTTCCTTTCTAAGTAATATATTACAGGAGATGGAGCTCCTCAGTTGTACTTAGGTAGACTTGTCATAGTTGAAATTGAAAAAATACTGCTATGAAAATATAAGGATTAGAATCGGTGCAATCAGTTCCTGAAAGCAATATGTTATCTTTCCACATTTACTACAAGAACAGCTTCACAGTTAGAGCATGGTAACTTTCAAACTCAGGTAACTTTTAAAGTAATTAATATTCCCTGGTGAAGATATTATTAAACCTTATGCTATATAGTGTCTTTTAGCCACATAAATCCCAAAGCATTTTAAGGACTATTCAAAGCAGTACATATGATCAGTGAATTTTTTACCACACATGGAAATGAAAGCACCTGTGCTGAAATAATGATGCCCTTTGGTGCTAATAACACAATATAACAGGTTTTTCAGAGTGGAAATAAGTTAATGATTGACACCAAAGAGTAACCTAGGAAAGCAGAAAGTTGTAATTTCTTCTGGACTGCAGCACTAACACAGATAATATGTAATTTTGTCAAAACTGACATATAATCTCATATGCTCACACAATCACATCCTAGTTTTACTATTTCATTCAATGAAAAATGCAGTCACTACCAGTGACTTTCTAAATATATTCAAGAGAATATTAATGTACAATAAATACAAATACAATTAGTTCCATTCACAGGTTACAAGTCAGTCTCCATAACTATCCTTAATTCTTTAAGTTTCATTCTTTCTTGAAAGAAACATATTTAAACATTGCCAAAATCTTACTGATTGCCCTAAGTGTACTTCATTTTAAATGATGGAACAAATACTGTGTAGCATACACTGTGTCCTCAAAAAATCGAGTGCTATAGGTATAAAACCCTGCACTGAAACATTTCTTCCTCATTAAAAAAAAGTACTTTTTCACTGGAGGAAAAGTAAATTCTAACTGTAAATGTAACTGCAGTCCTCAGACGAACTAATCCCAGAAAATGATTTTACAGTTTTGAAATTGCTGCACATCCTTGGGAGGCTACCTTACTCTGCTGCTTTAAGAGAAATAGTAAAAAACAGTAAAAATTCTCAAAATCACAGAGGTTTAGGCGTGCTATTTCAAAAGACAGAGGTTATATGAGATTCCCATCACAAGAACTTAGAAAAGACCACTTCACCTGAAAATATATTAATAGTATACCGAACTAAAATGGTTTGAGAACACTACCTAAATGGCCAAACACTTATTTCCACACAGGATCTTTTTTAGGTGTTGCTGCTACCAACTACTTATATTGCAAATTTGATTTTTAAATCTTCAGCATACATTTCAGATACCGAAATCATAAATTTGTCTTAACAGATAAAAAATATAAAAAACCAGTTCAGATTTCATAACCTGTTGCTGCAGATTCTCACGTATTCAAATGTAACAAGAAACTGCTTTATTGGAAAGCAAACAAAAAATCTAGTCCTTACATTCAGCAGAGCTGACAACAAAAGATTCAGAATTTTTCGTTTTGATCTCTACCTATTTCTCTTTGGCAAAATATGAGACAAAAAAAATCCTATTTGGATTTTTACATTAAGAATTGTCTATGCACAAATGTTTCCTATCTTACCATTTAGACATCATAGTACACATCCAAACTAGATCAAAGGACCAGTCCTACATTGCCAAAAATGCAATCCTGCACAAATTAGATTACTTTCCTTTTTTTCCTTCTCTTGGGCTATATAGTTACATGTGGGAAAGAAGCATTAGGTTATAAATGTTCCCTTAGGTTCTGAAATTTAATGAATGAATGAATGAACGAACAAATGTTGCCTATAAAATGTAACATTGTAATGACTTTCTTTTTAGCACAATCAGTGATGAGGGGAAAATGCACCCCTCAAATCACAAGTTAGACTGCATTAGCATAAGCAATGCAGAAATTAAATTGTCATTCTTATTTTCAAAACAATCAACTCTTCAAAGAAGAGTTATTCAGGGTTAAAGCACCTGACTGCAATTTCAGAGGCTACAGATCTCATACATGATCCATGACAGCCATCTGAGTTTCTCCACAGTCAAACTCATCATTAAAAAAGATGAATCCAGCATTTATTTTCCTTTCTATTCTATTTAGGTTTATTAATCTTGTATTCTTTTTCTTTAAAGTTTACTTAAGAGAGTTCTAATCTTCAGAGATCAGAAAGTATTATCATAACTCAAGATTTAAAAACATGGATCTCTGGAGAAGTTACATTTTATGTCATAAGTCCTCTTTCTTAGATCTCTAGATTAACCCTTTTCTCCTCTATTACACTTTGTCAAGTTCCTCTCCTCCACACAATATCATGAAGCAGTTCCTTGCCTCAATGCTCAGGTTTATGAGCAACCCTTACATTGATTATCTCTTTCCTTAACATATTCCTACCTCTCAAAATGTAAGTGTTGAAATACTCATCCTTGAGAAAGAATAAATATTTGTGTTGCCTATTTACATTTTGTAATCAAATTCTTCTTCCCCTGTGTGCTGGTGTATGTGGTCATCCAGCAGGAACACAGAGCTACCTGACTATCCATATACTCTAAGTGTCTTTCTTGTCAATGATTTTTGGTATAACCTTTTGGAGATACAGAGGAAGAAAACACACAAAGTTCTAAATGAGAATTAACTGTGTTGTAGCAAAGATACATTGACAGTGCTCACATTATACAATACACTTTTTATATTTACATTCCATATCCAAGCATGAAAAAAAAAAAAGAACCTTACAGATGTCAGATATGGAAACAATCCCCTCACACTCCATGGGTAGGGACACCTTCCAGTAGAAGAGGTTGCTCAAAGCCACATCCAACCTGGTGTTGAAAACCAGGGAAAAACTCCAGTGGGAATGTTTGACAATGCTTTGCAAGGACACGTTTTCTTATCTTTACATGTCTGTGTATGTTGATATGTGCCACATTCAAAAGTCAGTCTATAGTTTACGTGAATTTTTGTATTCCCCTTGTTTGAATTTCAGGAAGTTATGATACCAAGAACCACCAATCAGATCCACTATGGAATGCTATTGTCAGAGAAATGCTTATTTAAATTCACTGTGGAAATCCACTCAAAAAGAGGATACTAATTTATCTGCAAGGACTTTTAAAATATACATCTTATTTGAGAGAGAAGAGAGGTTTTTGACCATTTTAACTCTGGTGATGTTAAGAAAGATTTGGAGCAGGAATTCTCACCTCAGCAATCATTCTGTTGGTGTCCCCCAAGAAAAGTAGGTTTAAGGCTTCCTCTTCATTGGTTGCTTGCTGAAGAGACAAGTTTTTCAGATGAATATTTTGATCAGAGTCTTCCATTATTGTCACTTTTCTACATGGAAAATAAAAGCAACAACGAAAACTAGAGTTTTAATGCAATGTTGTTTCATACCTTCATTTTGACTTCACCTCAAAAGTGAAATCTAACCCAAACCCAACCATAATGAAAGAATTAAAGACATGAAAAATAAATTATACACGTTAAAGGAAGTGTTGATTTCTTTTTATAATCTCACCTCCTTTTTATTCCTTTATTTTGAAACTTCACATAGAAAAGGAATATAAGAAAATTATAAGTTTTAGAGAAAGCTTTGGGATTTTATTTATTGAGATATGGTAAAATGTCAAGAGTGAGAGATTAGATGAATCATCACAAACAAATAATACATAAGGATTTGTTTGCTATTACCAAGTACAGATGATACATAAAGTATATAATTTTGATGTACAAATAAGCATGGAATATTTTGGAATCAACACATCTGTAGTCAACATGTTTCTAATAACTTTACATTTGTCAAGATTATTTCTATTATCATTCCTCTTAAATGGTAGTAACTACAACTGTAAATTATCCCTTTCTTAAATTAAAAGCAAGAAAACAGACTGGATTTTATTTATTCTCACTGTTAGAAATGTTCTTAGTTACACTTCTATAAGACTAAAGCTCCCAGAAATGGATTGGATGCAAGTAGCAAGGATATGGGGAAAGCTCCAGAAGAGCTGCTAAATAGTACTGAAAATCCTTTTCACTTCTTTAAATAGTCCTTTAACATAAGAATTCTTTTCTTTTGAAATGGTTACTGAGAGTTAAACTTTATTGGCATTACTAAGTATCCATTAGGGTCTCCTCAGTTGGGACATTCTATAGTATCCAACATGGAGGCCAAATAGTTGCCTCACCAAATTTGGAAAACTCCCAGAGAGAAGAATCTTAAAATGGAAACACACTAAATCTGAGGATGAATAACATGTCCTTCAGGGTGAATTACGTGTCCTGACACAATTTAAAACAAATTAGAACTTTTTAAAAAGTTGGAAGTTGTTGTTTTTATTTAAACCAAACCTTTATTTCTGTGTAAGTAAAGATAATACTTTCTATCTATAGATATAGACCTATATGTATTCATATAGATAGGTAAATAGTTTTTCATGTTCTTCAAGATAAACCACAAGAGGGAGTATGGGGCTTGAGTTTTTATCAGTAGATAGTTCTTTCATGTTATTTACTTCAAGTTGCTTCAAAACCAGAGACAGACTGGGTTTGGTTCTGCTTTATTTGCCTTTTCCCCCCCTCACCCCCCAAAACTGACAGAATTGAGTCAAGCATCAAAGCAGCATTTCATAGTATTACTCTTAGATATTGTGGGAGTAGTTCACAGTCTGATGGTCAAACATTCAAATGGACATAGAGAAATAATTTTAACACATTGTGATACACTTACTCTTTTCAAGAAAAAATGCATGTAAAAGTACACACAAAGCTTCTGTAGTAGTCATAACAATTGCTTTTCCAAGTATGATGGCCTCCTACCATTTTTGGGTTATGGTATAAGACATTTCTAATATAATCACAAAACTCAGCTTCCCCATTCAAGGCATAAAATTCAGAGTATAATTCTGCTCTTGCATACCAAATTTTTGATAATGTCAAGTTGTGTTCTGTCTGCAGCTCCATCTGTGTTTGCATCACACACTAAAGCCCAGAGTGGTTCTGATTACAGGATACCTTTATTAACTTGTGCCTTTTCCCGCATCAACTGAGCTGCCACCAATGCAGGAGAGCCTTGCACACTGAATGCTTTCATTATTAAATTCTTGTTACTGGCAAACATTGACCTTAAAGCTTCCCTTGATTAATTAATACCATCTCATTAATTTGTGTGCTATAAATAATAATAATAATAATAAAACCCCCTTAATATATTTTGGAAAACAAATGACCATTTTAAAAGTCAAGTTTCCTATTATATTTGTCTCTAGGACTTAGAATGGAAGAAATCTAAAATAATTTCAACAACTTTATAAATGTTTAAAAATTAATCATAGTGATGCAAACAAACAACATGAAGATACACAACTTCTGTGCCAATACATGAGCAGGATATAGTGATACTAATTCATTGTAGGAGACTATACAGGAGACCATAGAAGCAAAAATAAATTTAGGAAAAAAGATAAAAGAGAAAAGCAGCAAATGTGCATCTTGGAGTCTGTTCAGATGAACAGAATAAATTAATGGATACATACAGGTAATGTTTTGTAAAACTGCAGGGAACTTTAGCTTTTAGGAAAGAAAGGTCATGATAATCGTCTTATGTATCATCCCCAAAAGATAATCTTTCAGAAGTACAACTCCCTGGATACCACAACAGAGGACAAAGTCAACACTTATTCAAGAGGCAAGGTTACAAAGTTATTCAGCTACCAGCACAGCTTTCAACAGCAAATAGATTTGATTTTCCATCCAAGTAGAGACTTAGAGCACAATCTCCTTATGAGACATGGCAGAACTATGAGATGAGTAAGTGCTCGCACAGACTGCTTGACACATCATATTGTGATAGGAAATCCTTCCCACTGTCTCCAGTGGATTCTGTTTTGAGACAAGAAAAACACAGTTTGGCTGTTCTGGATGTTCTGGACGTGACTGGAGACTGTTACATATTTAGGAGTTAATGATTCATGTAACAGTGAACCTGAGCAGGCACAGCCTGTGAGGTGCTGCACACATGGCAGGGCATTCAGGCCTGTGCTGTGCTGCACAAATCCCTCGGCTGCAGGATAAATTCACTAAGTTCTCACAAGAACATCTTCTAGAATGAAGCTGGTTTTTTCTATGGAAATTATACAAAGGCTCAAAAGAGCAAAAGAGAGACCTTCCCTCCATGGCCAGGAGCTGCACTGCTCTGTGCAGTGCAACATGGGGAAATCCATTCAGGCTCTGTCCAAGGCTGCATGGATGGAGGGTGCCCAGCATCTGATGGGATGCAAGATTTACTTGCCACTTCTCTTCCTCCTCTTATTCTGTTTTATCAAACTGGTTACCCTATTAAGCCATTTGCTGCTAAGCCTTTCTTACTGAAATCTGGAAAAAGCTGTGCACTCTCTCTCTCCCCCTCAACCCACTATTCCAACAAGGAATCAAAACTGAAACAGTGAGATTGCTGGTTCATGTACGAACAAAACAAACAAAATCTGTTAGAATTTGCAGTCAACTTCAATAATCTCACTCACAAAAAAAATTTGTTAAATAAACTTTGATATCACTCATCAAAATTCTTGTAGAAAAGATCCTTAGAAAAGCTTCACTGAATTTCTATCCTTTTTCAGGAAAGAAATCAACATAAAATATGGATGTGAATAATCATTATATTATGTATCCTAAAGTTGTTATATACATTTAAAGTGTAATTTGTTTGAACTGTAATTTTAAAAAAACCATAATCTTAGAAGAAATGATTCAAAACAATTTTTAGCTGTCTCCTCATTAACAAAAAGAAAAGTCTAACCCTACAAAACTTTGTATTCTCTTAACTTTTGACATTCAGTACACAATGAACACTCAATTTTGAAAGAACATATTCCATATTAAAAAAAAAGTTGAACTGATACTATTATTAGCCTTAGAAGCTTTAAAATACTGGTCATTCTCAGAACATTGAAAATATAGTTCTTGAAGATTTATAGATGGTGTTGTGTTTCCAGATTACATAGTTGGTGCAGTCATTGAAAGGGGCTGACATGAACACTGTTGAGACTGGAAAAGAGTAACAGGTTTATTTGCATCAAAAAATCAGACTGAGTAAAATATATTTCTCATATGCTGAAAATTATTCCTTTAGGCTTTTTTATTTTAACCCTTCTTTGTTAAAGAAAACAAGAATCATTATACTTACTAGTTATTTTAGCTTTCCATGTCAGCAATTTGATAATTCTTAAAGCCCTTGGAGGGCAGCAGAGAAACAGAAGAGTATAAACTCATTTGAGGTAGTTAACCAATATGCAGTAACAGGTTTTGTTTTAAAGTGAAATTATTTCACCCTGACCCCATGGAACATAACAGTTCTGTGTGTTACTGACATATATTGATATAGGCATCACTGTTGATGTTTGAAGTTAATTAGCTCTCAGCTTAAATTGTGGCTTTCTCAAAGTCAGACATCATCACACTAAAAAGTACACATTTCTCTCTCAAAGAGGACTTTAAATAATCTTCACACAAAAATAGGGAATCACTTTTACTGACTTGAGGTTTAGATCCTGTTTTCCCCTGGCCACATCCCTCCTGAGTAATTTATTGTCTGAGCTCCCTGAGAAGTAGCTCCTCAACTACTGCAGTTCAGACTGTCATCCTAAGGCCAAACTGCACTAATTGTAGTTTATTCCATGTGCAAGAGGGTCACCTGCCATCAGACAGGTAAAGCAGTTACTCATTAGTTACCTGTGACTTAACCTAGTCATACTTGACTAATGGTTCTATAATCTCAGTCTTTATTTTTGTGTTATATATGGTGGCAAAAAAGTCTTACTTCTTAATAAATAACAAGTTAGGAAGAGTTTTACCAGTAAGCCCTAACTAAAGTGAAATTGGTCAGATTCAGTAACATTGGGCTACATAAATTACAAATACACTACCACAGACAACCTGTTGGAGACAAAAGACTGTTGCACAAATGCAGAGTAAATTAAGAGCTTCAGAAAAGTATTCCTAATTTCAACAGTCCTGCAAAACTTTTACGAAAACATGAGGTGGCAGTAAGTATTTAAACAGTCTTCTACCAGCTTTATTTTATAGCAATAATTTCATACTTTTGTATGTTGAAAACAATCATAATTTCGTTGTATAAACATGGAATTCTCTACAGCTACAAACAGAATTAGTCAATATTAAATTCAATTTTTGCATTCTAGCAAGTAAGATTCTTTGAATGTTTTTTGCATCTGCATATGCTGGATCTCATCTACAGTGTCACAAGCTTAAAACACTGTCAGATTTGTATAATAAAACAAGTTACAGTTGTAAACTACAGTATACTTTGCATGAAACATTCAGGTATATCAAATTATATCTTCTATGGGTTACAAGTAATATCATTCCAACCAAACATCAAGAAAACTATTTTTTCCTAGTAAAATAGAAGTTAAATGGGATTTCAAAACCAACCTTTCTTGCTTTAGAAATATCTGTACCTATTAGAAACAGGACACCTATTTATGCATACATATTCAAATATCTATATGTATATATAGGTATACACATACATATCCCTACATATACATGCATACTTAAATAATTACATAATCCTGTGGAACCTATACATAGGCTCTGTGGAACCTGTATCTGTATACATACAGACAGACACATAGATGTGCAGATACATGGCCCACGTTCATGCATTTTTCAGGAATTTATTTCCAGAAAAGCAGTGATTATTTTTGTGAGAACCTCTTCCCTTCTCATCTGGCAGACTTGGATGAAATGAGTAAGCAGTATTAAGATGAAAATTTCACAGTCTACAGAATATATGAAGTATGGCTACAACAAAACTTTGACTTCAGGAGCTGAGCTGCCAAGTCTGATCATGTAATGATTAGATGCAGTGGACAATTTTTAAAATGTTTATTATTCACTTTGCCTTAAGCATCAAATACAATTTTAATGTCACATTTTTCAAGTACTATCAACAAGCCTGTAATGTATCCACAAGCCTTTCATAACTTCTATCACCTGACTGCAATCTGTGTTTAATCCTTACATTGAACTGGTAACATAAAGCTAAGAATGCAGAGTTTGCTGGTCAGAAGTATGTATGTTTCATTTAAACTACATCCCCTCCTTTTGCTGGAATATGGGTAATAATACTGTTCCAGAACAATCTGCATACTATATGAGGTTAACTAATCTTCTAAATTGCATATTCTTCTAAAATGACACATTTCTTCAATACTCTTCTTGTCCATCTTAAATAGTTAGGAAAGGATCAGCACTGACTGCTAATATTTACCCAAGAACATAGGGTGAATACCCTGGCTTTGGCTTTTTATGGTGCTTAAGGCTGAGATGATCCACTGTGGAGTTCAATGAAAATTATGCATATTATGACAGCTTTAAAGCGCAAAACACTTAGTTCTTTTTAGTAATCTCATTAAATACAGGCTTTCAAGCAAACTTGAGAAAGTTATTATTTTGCATTTTGATTACTATCACTAAAATATTAAGAGGTCTTAAGCACACAAAATTCTCAAAAAACTTACATATATATTAGGTAATAAACATCTGACAAATTTTAAAATATGTGATTACTATTTACTTATATATAACCTCCACTTTATCATATATGAAAATTAATCAATTAATTGAAATATAATTAATCATGCAAGGATTCCAAAACTCAAAATTATTAGCAAATATTCAGTATCTAGTTTTAAAATACAACATATTTTCCAGGGCACATGACCTCCAAATATCTGTTTTAAAGTTGCAATTACATTATTAAAATTCACTTTCTTTGAATTGAATAAATTCATTCTAATAAAATGTTAAATGGAATGAGTTCAGATAAAATATTTCAAATAACTCAATAAATTAAATTAATAATGCAATAAACATGAATAATTTAATAGCACTAACTTTAATAAGTTGAAAAAAACTGTAAAACGCTATTTTTACATACTGTAAAATGGACACAGAAGTTAAATTATATTATCCAAAATAGCCTCTGATTAAAATTTTTGTCTGCATGTCACAGGAAGCAGGTAATAAATTAAATTAGAATCCTAGGCTGCGCCATGAAAGACACTGGTAAATACACACAGTCCTCATAGTACTGATGTGTCATAAAGCAATAAATTTTACTTCCATTTTTCAGGTAAAGAAACTGAAACAATGAGAGCAATTCACAGCCCAGTCCCACTTTGCATTTGTCTGCTGCCTTACTAAGCTCTAGACTACCTTCTTTTATAAAGATCAATCTTGAAAATTATTTTGTACATCCATGTCCTAGATACCTCATACTGTGTGGGAAAATAAAGTACCATCTAAACACAATATTGTGTTGGAAGATTTTTTTTTTATAACTAAAATGGTTTAATATAATATGAATAACATAATTAGTTATTCCAATGTAAAATTCTATTGATTTTCTGTTATTTTCTCATTGAAATTTTTCAGTATGTTTCCTGGTCTTGTATCAGTAGTGATTTCATTGCTATTTACAAGTGTTTGTTACTATCATGTTGAGTGATAAAATTTATGGTGCCCAGCATTATTTCAGGGCACTTGCAAATCCAGTCAGCAACTCACTTATCCACACCTATTTTGTGGAAACAATTTTATTTAAAGAATAACACAGACTATAAAATATCATTTCAGACCTGTAGACTAGGATTTGTATTTCCTATAAATTAGAAATCTTTAATTTCATCAGCTGGAGCATTCATGACCTACAGACCTTTGTTTACCACCCTTCTTCAAGCATTAGTAGGTGCTAGTGTCTGATCAATGACAACTATTATAATAACCATCCATTCTGAAGCAAACAAACTGTTTGGAGTTCCTTGTGTCCTACTTTCTACCTCTAACTTACCTTATTTCATAATTGCATAATCTAGAAAAATAATTATCCTTGAAGGAAAAGGTCTAAATAGAAGCAGGGAGCTTTTGTCACTACTGTTGCAAGGAAATACCACCTGTTACATGTCTCTGCCACACACAAGGTATGACAGGCTGCCATGAGAAAAACAATTGAGAAAAACTTTCTCCTTGTCAGTGGCTGCAAGAGATCTCATCTGTGTAACAGCAACAAACACCTTTAATCCTTTCTCCTTCAGTTATTCCCATTTAGTCTCCCGAGCCTCCATACAGAAAACAACAGAAAATTTAGGCAACATTGATAAAATTGTGAAAATATTCTGATGAAATTAACACTGAGATCAGTAGCACAACTTCAAAAAGTCCCCCAAAAATGCAATAGGGTATGTGAAAATGATTCCTCTTGGTTTTGAATATTTTCTGTAATCTTCTTACTTACGGCAAATCTTCCATTCTGGAGGCCTCATGTCTTGGGTCCAGCAGATCATAACCACATTCATTGTAGATTTCTAAGTAGGAAACATGGGTTGTGTACACTTTACTACTGTCCTGGATTAGAAAAGAAAAAAAATAGTGCTGTAAACAGAAGTCAGAGGTAGATTAGAAGACAAATTTATTTCCACAGCCTCTAGGTCACTTTCTTGCTTTGTCTCTTTTCCTGTTCCTGGGTATGGTGTATGTGTTTATTTGTGATACTTTCATGTTCTTCTGGCCATATGCATAAAGACTCAAGAAGAAGAAAGGAAAAAAACACCAAAACAGACCCCCCCACTCCCCCATACAAAACTCACTAAAACAAAAATCTCCCACAAAACCCCACCGTGCCCATGAGTTTAGTCTAGGATTTTTAATTGATTCCGTTTACTTTAAAAAGTCTGTATATATTTAGACAATGGGAGCTGCTTACAGAACTATGCAACGTGACATTTTTCACTTCTGCACTAAAAAAAGAATGTTATTATAAAAAGGTAAACCCTCATATTATGGATACAAAGACTATGCTTAAAGAAAAAACAAAAAATAAAGTAAAAACAGCAGCAAAAATAAGATTCACTTCATTTAGAAACATCAGTGACATGCTGCTTTTCACTCTCTTCATCACAATATTATGGCACTGTATATGATGTCAGCTGTTCTCTGCAATCACAATTCTTTTGGTAAATTACATTGCCAAAAAGTAATTTAACACAATTGAGTTTTGCAGACAGAATTTTCCCCTGCCCCAAAGCCAAATCCAAATAACATAAACCTCAAAATAGTGGGCTATGATTTCCAAAACTTAAAAAAAAATAAAAAAAAATTAAAAAAAAGAAAAAATCAATCATTTCTTTTCAGCAGACAAAGCCACTGTGAAAGCACTCCTATCACAGTAGAAATTTAATAATCCAATCCACTACAGTTGTTTTGCAAAATACCTTGAGATATAACTTGTCATTTTCATTTAATAATTATTTCCCATGTTTTCTTTAATTGGTTATGACAGTTCACTGTTTCAAGGGACATCATTTAAAAGATACACTTCAGATGGATGGAAAAAATGTACTAAGGAACAGTTCAAACAGGATGCTGTGGAAATAGGAGAATTTCTAAATTAAAAGGAGATGTTATTAAAAACAAAGGGCTTGATTTGCTTCTCATTTGGGGTAAAAAGTTTTTTTCCTTGGTTTCCAATTGCACTGTCTTTATCCAAGTAAGAGCTTCACAAGTCTTGTATTTCATGTCCTTGATTTCACTTTCTCCTGTTTCATTCTACTTAGAGTTAGAAGGCAGATGATTCTTCTCCACTATTTGAACACCTTCCAAACCACAGTTGTAGGTATAAAGAAATGAAAGAGGGGAAAGATATGAAAAGAAAGGCAAGAGGAAAGATAAAACACCAAGAAGAGATTCTTTAAAATGTGCTAAGGAAAAAAAAAAAAAGAAACAATTTGGAAGTAGGAAAATAGCCCTATAAGCATAGCTAAGTATATCTTTTGATCCAAAACCCAGTCTGAAGAGGGAAACATTTGTATTTCTGTACTGAGAAGGTGACAAACATACTAGTTATTTTTCATCCTATTTTGTTTTGGTTACATAATTGACATTAGAAAAGAATGTTGGTGCATTGACACTGTTGGTTGCTGGCAATTCCACGATAAACCTTTTCACTTTCCACAACAAATGTCCTCCATGGGGATTGTGTGAGTGCAGCAGAAGGTCTGAGACAACGAGGTCATGTGGGGTTTTTTAATTTCCCTTCCCACAATGGCAAGTTTTTGTGCACCTGAGATATGCTGTGTACATTCACCTGCCAAAGCCATACTGCCAAGGAGCCAAAGTAATTACTTCCTCTTAACCCTTACTGAGACAGGGCATATTAATGTGACTGAGACATATTCCCTTATGCATACAGGTTGGACCTCTGTAGTACCTGACTGGCAGAGTATAAAAGCACAGTGGAATGATTTATGTTAATGTCAAATAATATTTAAATTGTCTTAATTAAATAGCTTTGCTAAAATGTGAATATTATTGAGTCATAGGCCTGGTGGAGTAAATGAAGAGACAAAACATAAATTACACCAGGCTCCTCTCTTCCTATCCTCACTTTTGCCTCCTGTAATTATGAAAGCACTGGAATAATTGACTGTGTTCACTCATGTAAATATTTCAGACACTTCAAGAAAATGAAATTTCTCACAAACATAATAAACATAACAAACAATCAGCGTGCTTACTCTGGCACATCCTTTCACCTATTGACTCATTTCATTGCATAGGATGTCAAAATGAAATGCAATGCATGCAATACAAAACCAGAGTGGAGCTGATGTAAGTGTTAGACAAGGAGAACCACTTGTGTGATCTGAATGTGTGGTACATCGACTAAAAATACCCTGGGTTTTAAAACTACAAAAGCCCCCCACAATGATGCCCATTATTTTCAGACTATTGCAATAAACCAGGTAACCAAAATGATTACAAATATATTCCTGCACACAGTAAGTACCATGCCAATTAGATATTTTATTCAGCATTAGTTTTAGGACTTCTACTAACACTATTATAAAAAAGCCTTTAGCAAGAGTTGAATTTTTGAAACCAGACATTAAAAATAAACAGAAAATAATGTTCCATACCTTCTGCAATTGATCAAAAATATAAGAGAGAGTCCTAGGAATGATGCCTCGATCACTGTAACGTTCTGCTCCTCCTGTGATGGTAAAAGTTTTGCCACTGCCTGTCTGACCATATGCAAAGATAGTACCATTGTATCCAGCCAAAACACTATACAATTAAAAAAAGGAGGATTATTAATATTTAAGGAAGAACATACTATCCATGAGCAACTTTATATAGAATCAAAATACAGTTAAAAGTAATTATTAATTACCTAGTAACTGTCTTAGGTAATACAAGAGTACACTTCAAGATATAAATTCTAGGTTCTATAGAATTTAAACTGCCTAGAACAGAAGGATTTCTTGATGCCTTGACTTAACCCATTATTAGCTGATCATATTTATTACTCTTTACACTACCTTTTCATACTTTTTAGTTTGGCAGATGAGTTTTTGCAAGGATTATATTTTATCACTTTAAAGACTGTAGATGTCAGGAATTGTGCCATTGATACACTACAAGAATCTAGAAATATTTCACATAGAACTTCATTAAATGCAATCAGAGAAAGCTGTATTGTGGTTAGAAACTTGTGTAAGGATACTGCTATACCAGAGGTCCATTTCTATCCTGAGAATACAGCTTTACTAAACTATCACACTATGCTTGGATAAGAGTATGCAGGAGAACCTGTACTTAAATAATTGTAATAAAATCTCCATTTACTATGAAAACACAAAACCACATTGGTAATAGTAAACTTTCCTATTATAATTATGCCTGTACAAGAAGCTTCAGTGGAACAGCCATAATAGCTATGTAATGACATATCATGACATGGCATTCAGACTTGTTCACACCTCCCACCTCTATTTGCAGAAGTGCCTAATAAAAGTCCAGTTCAATTACCTAATTCACCATGCTGACACTATTGATTTCCACCTGATTTTCACCATAATTAACTTCAATTTTGGATTGGATTTACTGTGTTTAAGGACCTACTAATTTTGTTAAACAAAATGTAAATCGAGAATTATTCTTGTGCATTTTGTTTAAAGAAAAATTGATAAATAAGCGAAGATTTTAATAAATACAAAGGGAGGAAACTACCCTTGCATAAGAGGAAAAGAAACATGTATATAGATAGTTACTGGTCTGGCGCCATGAAAGATGCAATTATTCTCCAACTTATTTAAGTTTATTTAAAGGCTTGAGTAGTTGCCAAATTGCTTATTTTAATCCATTACAGTAGGCTGTCAAAGACAAAAACAGAAACATGTTGAAAGGAGCTACAGTGAACATCTGCTCCCAAAAGGCACAAGGATGGAATATATATATATATAGATATTAGATTCCAGATGTTAAAAATCAAAACAATTATTACGATAAAACACCTAATTCATCTATCTTAGGAATTTCTAGTGCCCACTGCCACAATATCTGAATGCTGACAACAGTAATGAGTTGTCAGGAGGTAGAGGGTATCAACAGAAGTTCAGACATGGCAGATTCAAACCTAGCAAGGGGAAATGATTCTTCGAGCAAGCTGTAGTCAAGCTGTGCAACTCTTTGCCACCCCATGTTTTGGATGGTAAAATGCCACACAGGATACAGCAGAGCTTGCACTAAATCACAAAAAAGCTTTTCTTCAGGGCTACTAAATACAGAGAAATCAGAAAATCCCTAAACTACAAAGAACTAAAGACTAAGAGGATACATGGGAGAGGCAGCTCTACATGCTTACTCTGTTTATTTTTTCCTCTGAGCACTGTCTGTTAGTCCCTGTGAGAGACAACACAGTGCACGAGATGGAACCTTGGTCTGACACTGTACAGTTGCTCCCCAGTTCATACCTAAGAGCTCTCTGGTCTGTATGTGATAACATGGATTAAGTCATAAAAGTCCGTATCTGATGTGCCTTATTCACACTTAAGTAACTTCATTTGGAATTAATGGATGTTTTAACAATGAGCTTTGTGGACTTTGTGGATAAATTGTGGACAATTTATCACCACAGAAAATATTGGTTGTAGATACACTTTGTTCTTTTCCACTTCTAAATACTGCAAGGCAAAAACACCTCAACCAAAACTCCATCAATCTAATTTTAGTTCATTGTCCCAAGGAGTTGAACACTGAAAAGGTAAATATATGTAGATGGGCCAATACCAAATCAATCAATAAATCAATTAAATCAATATCTATTCATTAAATTCTCAGGAAATTTAAGATTTACACCTAGTATTTTCAACCCAAGATGCACAATTCCTTTAGGAAAATAAAAAACTCAAAAATTTGCATAAACCATTAGCCACCCATAAAACGCTGTTTAAGAAAACAACACCAAATTATACTGCATAATTACCCCAGGCAAAATGAAAGGTCTCTCAGATGCTAGAAGTGAGTATAGTGAACAGAAAATATACACATTCTACCTTTTATCCAGAAATATAACTGCAGCAAGTCCCAAAAAACTTGGCAAAACTCATTATGACATGACAAGAGAAGAGCATATTTTCTAAACAGCATCCACCAAAGGGATCCTTGAAGATTCTCATTTGCAAATTAAAGCTGTCCCCAACAGTAATGGAAGTGATTCTTTGCTGGGAAAGGTGGAAGAGAATCAGCAGCTGTTTTCTGCCTTTTCAGCAAAACCTACTTTTCAAGACAGTAGTTCCCACAGGCAAAATCTACATCTTTGCTCTTCAGAGTCTCTGAAGTCCCAAATTTTTGTTAAACTTAGTATTTGAAACTACACAGGTTCACATGGATAATGATGGTAGTCATGTGAGGGTTTTTAAATCTGCATAAATAAAAATCATACACTGAAAGTGTATTTTCAGTCATGGTCCCTTGGTGTTATCAGAACACTTGGAATTTTGTATATTTTTTTTCTCTCTGGAAGCTGAATTTTGGCATGGTTGAGGAGACATTTTGTTGCATAAGTAGTCTCTTTACTATTTCCAACAAAATACATCAAAGACCCATAATCCAAGGAGAGGCTCTGCAGAAAAGATCTTTCATGCACTTATACAACATTTTATAGCAGCCTGTTCAGAAGTTAATGGATGACTTCCAGACAGATTAGCCAAAATATTGCTGCAGAAATCTTTCTCTTGCATGTTTTACCAAAGTTATGATTGTCAGAGTTACTGGAGGGTCTTTTTTTTTTTATCAATACCAAGCTAGACCTGAAAACACCTACTACAGAGAAAAATAAAATACAATGACTAAAATCTTCTCTAAATTTGTATATTTGTTTCATTCTATTACAGAATTCAGAGGGATCACCTTCATTATTCACTAAAACATGAAGGTATATATTTGCAACACTTTGTGATAGACTTAGTCCCTATAAGAAGAAAAGAATAATATAAAAAAGTCAGTTTCTAACAATAATTTGTTGATTCAGCTTTGCTTATTCTGCTTATAACAACATATTCCATGTCTCTATCTGGAAAATATGGACCAACTTAAATGCATCAAGGAAAACTTAAGCTGTCACATGCACGAGCAGCTAGCCTGACTTGAAGTTCATATCTGTGAACAATAAGATGCATTGACTGGGGAGAAATCTCAGTGGCCTGAATTTCTACATATAAGAAAATCTCAAAGAAGCTTGCCCAAGACTTCAAACTATATTAAGGCAAGATTTCCACAAAAAAAAAAGACATTTCAGGGAAAACATGGACATGCAATAGGTCTACAAAAAGTTGTATTTCAATCTCATTTCATATACTGTCTTCACAGCTTCTTATTAATGTGTGGAAGATCTGTTTCATGATTGCCAAGAAAGGCCCCAAAAAGTCAAAAGCTGCAAATTCAAAGAGGGCAGAACTAAACAAATTGAATCGTAATATTTTAGATTTAACTTATAATGTCAGAATATCAGGATTTTCAGCTTTTGTACCATAAATGATAATTATTCAAACACTGGGTAAATATATCTTTTTAAATTGAATATTTATTTTTGTCCTTCAATGAAAATATTGTGGTCAAGTCATACGAAGACTCACGTATCACGAAACCGAATATAAGAAAAAAATAATGTTTGCTTGATATATTAATTGGAAATGGAAACGTGTACATCTGTGTAACCACATCTACATATGTTTGCTGCATGTTGAGGTGGGTTGGATGATAAATGTTAGTCTTGTCTTTTTATTCACTGTAAGAAAAGTCAATTTAAAGCAAAATATTGGTGAAGAAACATCATGATTATTTGCTAAGTATTATGAGCTCATCAAGAAATATTTATGTACTAATAAAGTCTCTTTAGCAAAGTTGATATCATTGAACAACACAAAATTGTGCAAAAAGATTTTGGTTGGTGGAAATCAGACAAAGAGTGCATGGAAAAAAAAGGCAAATAACAGCATTAATTGCAAGCAAGCAACTCCCAAAGTATGAATAATTATTGTTTATTACATGCCTAAATCTTCTTTATCCTTTTATTCTGCATAATAATTTATCATCAAATTATACGTCCTCTTCAAGACAATTATAATTTAGAAAAGGATTAGATCTGCTCTTACATTTTACCAAAGAATTGAATGCTTCTTTTCTGATCAAGCACTGAAAACTTACTGCTGGTTTTTAGAAACAAAACAACTTGTGCTTCACCTAACAGAGCTAAACAGCAACAAGTTTAAACAAAAAGAAAGCATTGAAGCCTCTATATTGCTTAGAATTTAAATCACATCTTTTCCAAGCAAAAGGTGGTTTGTGCACATAGCTGACTAGGGAAATTGATTTGATACCACTGCTAAATAAACCTAATCATATATTATGACAGCAATGTGATGGGATAAATTAAAAATGTTCAAGTTTTACCTCCAGCTATGACCCAGACTATCAAAAAACCTCCCACAACAACAGTGTTTGAGAGACAAATTGCAATACTTTTAGTATTTTTCTAACCAGAATACTAAAATATCCACTGGGAAAGAACTCTCCACCTGGAAAGTATTAAGTAAGACCATGATCCACAGCTTATTCAATTCAATGACCACCTTTCCAATATATCACTGAGTTTTAGGGGGAAAATTTGATGCAAAATTTTTGCTGCTGTAAGTGGTTGAACACACTACAAGATTTACACTTATCTGCATGCATCAAAAGTACAATACCTTAGAAACTCCCAGCATATATTCTACAAATATTTTTTTCCAATTAATATGGAATACTTTTTTTTTAAAACAAGAGAAGTATTAAAATTAAGAGACATATAACAGAAAAACAGAAAGCTGAAGTAAATGTTCCTTAAATATTCCACTTTCAGTACAACCTTAATACTACTTAATAACCCAAGTATTGTTACATAAAAGCTTGTGTAATGATGATTGCTCAAGGAAATCAAGTTTGGCTTTATGAAAAATTAATTATAACATGCTTTTTCTTCTGCATTTTGGACCTTGAGAAACTATCAATTATCAGTCATAGGACAATGTTTACATTAATGTAAAGGAGAGCAACATCCTGGGTTTTTTTCACCTCAAATTTTCTTACTTGCTTATCAAGTAACTTGCATATTCTAATTTACTTGTAATTAGTGGTGACTTAAAAACATGCAGAGTGAAATATGAACTTTTAATTTGAAAATTCAGTTCAGACCCCTATTTAAATGAGTGCTGTTACAGAGTTATGTACTGGCATTTCCAGTCACTCCACTGCCTTGTCTCATTCCTGAAAGATGTCTAATTCCTAAATATAGTGTGATACAGAAGTATAACTCATGGAAGCAATTCCACTTAAATTGATAGATATGTTACGTTTACAACCGCCTAACATTCCTCAAGTGAGAAATTCCTCAAGTGAGAGCTAGACAATTTATGGGTAGTTACTACAGTCTAAAATATCATTCAGTACTTTGTCCTTGAGTATCTGAGACAATATAAATAGTGGTAAAAGCCTAGTGACAGTAGACAGAGGTTGAAAGCAGACTGAGGTTGTTTTATTGTGGTTGGGTTTTCTGACTACATTTTGTTTTAATTTCCAGTGAAGATCATTTGTTCTATTTAAAGCTTATGGACAAAGAACTTTTCATTTGTTTCTGTGCTCATTGTTAATGAGACTTTAGGGAGGCTTTTGCCTAAGTATAACCAAGAACTCTGCTTCCTCTGCTGCTGCATTGTTTTTGTTGAATCGAATAGAACAGTTACCTTCAAAATTTGGAAAAAAAAAAAAAAGGAAAATAAACTCTCCTTCTTGAGTTCTGTCCCCAGTTTTGGGCTCCCCGGCAGATGAAAAATGTTCTAAAGAAAGTGGAGTGAGCCTAATAGAACCAATTGAGTTCAGGCTGCAGCACATCCTGCACAAGAAGCTGAGTGAAATGTTTCCTAGCAAACCAGAGGAGAGAAAGCCTTACACGTACCTAATTAGCACCTCCTGCAACGGGTCTTGGGAGATGGACTCAAACTCCTCCCAACGTTGGTAGAACACAAAGCAGTGGTCCCAAGTTGCAAGATAAGAAACTCCAAGTGGGTATAAGGAAAATATTCTTCACAGTGAGAGTAGTTAAGCCTTGGAACAGGTTCCCAGATGGATTGTGGGATTCCCATCTTTGGACATTTTTGAAGCTCTATTGGACAAGGGCCTGAGAAATGTGATCTAGAAGCCAGACCTGCTTTCCTCAGAGGTTTGGTCCAGATGACCTACAAAGATCCCTTCTTACTTAATTATTCTAATAGGTTTAAAAAGTTCAAAGTGAAAGTTTTGTATAAAGTTTATAATATGAATAAATAAAACAATGAAAACCCCTTATTAAGTAAGACTAAATTCTGTAAGTGTTTTTAAGAAGGTAGGAGAAAATCCTGAGAGCAAGAAACAACTTTCATCTTAAAAACTTATTTACTTTAATTTTGTTAGTTTATTTCAGCTTCATATTATTATTTTTACCTAGGTTCTTCCACTTTCATATTAAATGAGGCATATAGTTGAAACAAAAATTCAATAACTATAAAATACTAGACTAATGAAATAAACAGAAGACATCAGTATCTTTCATATTTGGATACCCTCTCTTTATCTCAGTTCTTGCAGACCTGAAAAATTTAATCAGTGTACCTGATTTTCCTTACTTCCATCTCAAAAAACCTCAATTCATCCATATTAAAAGAATAAATTAACACAATCCTGGAAAAAACAGCCCCCCACCCCCCCAATGATATTGACAATAAAAAGAAGGAGAACTTAATTTCAAGGATCTGGAAAATAAGTTTTCTTTCAGGAGAATTTGTCTTCATAGAGACTCAGTTTTCAGATATCTTCTAACACTTGGAGGTCAGACTAAAGTTTCTTTTAATTAAAATAAACAAAGTATCTCAGTATGAAATTTTTTCTTTATGTCTTTGCCAGGTTTGTGGAACAAATCCAAATTGGTAATGCCTCATCTTTAAAAAACAAAACTGATTTCCAAATGTGCATGTAGCTGTTTTTGAGAGATTAGTGCAGGCAAGTTTCCCTAGAAATTTCAGAAGTTTTCCTACAGAGGAGGAAAAAAAAAACCCAAAAACATATTTTCTTGTTTTCACTAAGATCTCTAAATATATTTAGAATTTCACCAAAAACACTGTAACAGTTAAGTGACACAACATTCTGAATCAAAGCTGTCAAACTGTAACTTAAATTAAGCAGCCTTCTTGAACAATTTTAAATTGCACAATTTAAGTCAAAACAAACACAAGGAACTCACAGTCATTTGAGAAGAAACATCAATGACACTTTTCTTTCCCTTTTTACTGCCTCATAATGGTATTCACTTTGAGAAAGAACAGCTTGCATTACTAATTTCTCAGTTTAGGGGGAAGTTTAACCTATGTTTCTTTCAAGCTGACATCCAAAACAACATGTCCTTTTGCTGTACATAGATTCTACAGGTCTTTGTGATGCAGACGAGCCAGACCACTACTTTCAACACTGGGAGACAAATACATCCAGGTACAAAATGAATAATTGTAAATAAAAACATTTTACTACATTTTCTGTAAGAATACACAGCAGAAAAAAACCCCACAAAACCAGATGAGAGTAAAGTGAAGTAGTTTATGCATTACAGATGCTAATTCTTAGGATAAATACAGCACATGAGAAGAAATCAGAACCTGCAACAAAGGGAGCATTATCCCCAAGGCCATCAGATTTTTCCAAAGATCACAGGTGATTGCCATTAGGTTTATAAACAGCCAAGCTATTTCTTATTTGCATGAGACAACTGAAGAGAGAATATTTTGAAATGTTATTCTTTAATAAATCAAGAAATCTAATACCAAAGTATTGGCCATATTAGAATTGAAAATCAACTAATTCAAAACAGTTAACATTTTCTACTTAATTTCTGATCACATACATAATCATATTACTGATATTTGAAACATTTTAAGAGTAGCCTTGTTTAGTTGTGAGGCTAAAGCAATGCTTTAGCAAATTATTAGCAAACTCTTAAAGTAGGATGGTATTTATTTTCCCTGTTTTTGATGGAGTAACAAAATTAGTGCTGCTTCTTAAACATTAATTTGACTCTGAACAAAAATATTATCAAGAATATATATTTAAAATTAAAAGGAAAAGGAACAATGTAAGAGATGACTCAAGGATTAAAAAAAGTAATAAATTTCAAGCAAATCACATGCTTATAATGGTTTGCAGAGGCTGGCACTTTTGACTGAAGAAGCAAATTAAACAAACTAATGTCTGGTGCCTCTGAAACCACAGGCAAGATGACAATGTAACTGGACTTACAGAAAGAGAAGTAGTGGCCCAACATCAAAGAAAACACCCTTGGAAAAAAAAAAAAAAAAAAAAAATTGCATCCAATTTCCATCCATCCAAGAACAAACTACAAAGATTTTAGCATCCCAAGCACTGCATTTCTGGTTTTAGTTTAAACAATGCCCAAGAATATTTTTTTCCCTGTGCATTCGAGTCTCTAACTGAATTTTCTCAGGACTGTAAGAATGCATGACAAAGAACCTCAAAATGTTACTGAACTATTTCATTGATATTTTCCTGCTACTTTCTTTTCCCTGGCAATACACACACAAAATCTTAGTAAAGCAACTCCAACAACAGAAGTGTGTATATTTGCAACAGCTTTTTCATGCAAGAGAACGTTGACTCTGAAAGAAACAAATAATGAAAGACATTTTGCTGTGAAAAATTGTGGTCTTTAAGAGAAACAGGGCAATTCTTATTGTCCCATGATGGAAAGGACAATGGTATAATTTACCATAGAGTGAAATAATTTTCAGGCTCAGTTCAGGACTCCATTACCCAAGGAACCTCAAGACTCTGAAGATATTTTGAAATACATATTTTTGTCTAAAAAGAGGTAAAAAATTAAGTGAATGGACAAAAACATGAATGTACATCGGTTTTTCTCTACTCTATTATAAAAACACAAGTAAAATTATCCTTCAGTATTATCAGTAACAATACAAACATAATTTAGAATACAAGCTTTACCACATTATAATGCTCAGAGACAAAATCTTGATTTCATTAAGAATGGTTTTATAAATCAATTTTAGCATTAAGGACTCAGCTATTTGGAGATAATTGTATGTCTAAACACCATTGATTTTAATAGCATTTAAGTATTTAAAAATATCTAAATCCTGAAACTAAAGCCTACATAATGGAGAAAATCTATACATAAAACAAGTCATTTATCAGCTAACACTGAAATAAAGGAAAAGAATACCCCTTCCTGTTTATTAGAGCACTGTATAAATGAACTATTCACCTGGAGAACATTTCCATGTTCTAGCAAAATATTCCAAAGGTAAAAAAAGTAGCAAATTTTTTGCTAGTTAATTTTGATACTCAGAACTTTTGTTGAGGATAATTAAGTCCATAGTATGTTACAATGAGACTTCTAACACTTCTCTTTCCAAACACATTCAAATTAGTTAAAGATATTTTTTTCTGTGGTCAGAAAAAAACCCAGAAATATTTAAATTAAGTATGTGAGTTAATCTGGAGCTATATGTGATAATGTCAGATAAGCAAAGAAAATCTTTTGGATGAGAAAATAACATAACAAGAATTATTTTTAGCTTATTCTAATGAAGTTTCAAATTCACTGGCTCTTCATTTTCACTGTCAATTACTTTTCTGCATTCAGTGGGACTTACAGAAGAAAACAGGAGAGGTGGGAAGAAAGAAAATGAAATTATAAAGAGATAGATATATTTTTCTTCCATGTAACAACTTGAGAAAGGCTCAGTGTCCAGTTGAAGATGTTTGTTTTCCTACAGTGCTAAACATAGGGCTTTGCAAGAGATTGAGGAATAATTTGCAGAATCATGACAATGAAACAGACAGACAATGAATGAGAAAGAAGTTGGCACTTGAAGTAATACTTCCCAACTCACTGCAAGTTTGGATTTTGAGCAGTAAGTTTGATAAACAAGCAAACACTAAGCAGAAATTCTGCTTCCTCCAGCATGGGATTTTCTCCCACACTAAAACCAGTGCAAACTTCAGCAAAGAGGACAGTAAACTGAGCAGAGAATGGGATACTGGAAAATCAGAGTGCCATTCAATCCACACAATGAATGCAGAAGTCTTCATCAGACTTTGCAAACTGTCAGATATGAGCATTGTTTGATTATGAAAATGAAGGAGGAAAAAAAAAAACCCAGTGCCAAAAGCACTGCCTTACATGTGAAGACAAAAATAATAAGGACAAGATTAAGGAATATTTCCACAGATATTAATGAGAGTCCCTTAATGAAAATTATATATGGGGAGATAAAATTTTCATTAAGCTTACCACTACATGAAATTATATAGGGAATACTTTTCTAAAGCAATGAAGGCAGCTTATATTACAGACAAAAAAAAAAAAAAGAATTAGGTATGGATTTCTATGGCTATACCACAAAAGAGGCAACAGTAGCACTGCTATATTAAGAGTCAAAAATGGAACTTTAGTATGTATAAAATTCTCAGGGGATTGTATATCTCCTGGATTCAGACATGTCAGCATTTAGTAAATTAGAACATCAATCCACTTTTACAACAACGAGACAAAGACTTGACAGCTCTCCTCCAAGTAATACAACAAAAGCAGAAATAGCTTTTCCCTGGTTACTTGCAAGATCAACAACGTACCATTCTGCTACTGGTTTGGCAATGCTGTCAAAAATCACATCTTGTTTTGCCTCTTGATCAAAAATTTTCTGAAATCTGAAAATATTACGCAAATAATAATTACTTAGAATGTTAAAACAGTACTTGATTCATACATTTTTGTTTGTGTTTGCAATAGTCAATGTTTACATCATTAGGCTTACATAACTCAGTACAATGTTTTCCCTGTAGTCTTAACCACAGCTTGCTGTTGTGCTATTGTACATAAATAGGCTGCACACAGAGCTGCTTTGACAGGATCTGTACAATAAAATCCTCTGATAAACTGATGTGGCTTAGGAAAAAATAAACCGTATTTTAAATCTATCAAGAGAATTCGTGTTTGTAACTGGCACCACACTGAATCCTGGATAAATAGATTACACTATAACCAAATACAGCATCTCACCAGTACAGCCAGGCTCACATTTTTTCAAGCCATTTTGCTGCACAATTACTATAGGTCACAACGAGACATTTAATTCAGTATGTTTTGTCACTTTCTATATAAAATATCTGCAGTTATTTTACAGAATCAGAATTCTTGAGGTTGGAAGGGATCATTTGCTCCAATCCTCCTGCTGCCTTCACATAATTTTCTGTTCATGTGCATGGCCTGTTCTTGAGCTTGGAGAAAGTGATCCTTGAAAATCAGCCAGTTTTCCTGGACATCTCTCCAGGACTGTGTCTCAGAGAGTTCTTTCAAGCAGATCCACAAACAAGCCAAAGTCTGCATTCATCAAGTCCAGGGCTGTGATCCTACTTTCTGCCTTACTCCCTTCTCTCAATATCCTGAATTTCATTATCTCACAGCCACTACACTCAAAGCCACCTCCAGGCTTAATATCCCTCAACAGTTTGTCCATGTTTGCAAATATCCTGATTGGTTTAACTGTAAATCAGGAAGCTGTCATCCACACATTCCAGCAGCCTCCTGTACTGCTGGTGCCCTGCTGTTTGGAACTCTATACTCTCACAGAACTTCCCAGGGTGTGCAGAAAGGCACTGTGCTGACCCATGCAGTGGGTACAGCATCACAGACAAATGCAATACACAAAACTTAAATGCATTTATTCTATCCTGCTAATTAGCCAAGTAACTCAAACAATTATTCTTGCATTGCCTTAAGGGTAATAAGGCATAGGGTTTCTCAAAATGCATATCTACAGAGTTTTTAATATATAAAGTAAGGCAAAAAATATCAGCATTCATTAAGTCAGGTTTGGACATCTACAACCTAAGATAGTGTTGCTTATTAATCTATTTGGAGAGGGCAGCTCCTCTCTTCCCAAGCAGATTACCTTAGCTGATGTAAAATGACATCATTCTGAGCTGCAGTTGCTTTTGTGGAGCTCTCATTTTTAATAGGATAGAGAAACAAGTTGTTTAATATAAAAAACAAAGCATATCCAAATTGGAAAAAGACAGTGTCAACCTCATCATTAGAGGTGATTATATATCTAACTTTATTCATCATCAAAATTTTGAGGTGTTGCCTCACTTTTATGTTGAAGTAATAAAAATGCTTGATCTTGCTGTATTGATTTTAAGTTCCTAAAAATTATTCTACAACCAAGGATTTGTTTCTTTCAGAAATTTCTGATTTTCTTTACCTTGCTTTGGCTGTCTGAAACAGTTTCTAAACAGAGTGTTTTATATCAAGACTTCTTTAGCCAGCCTATGACAACTCATTAGATCACAAGAGAACCCACAGTCCTGCCTCAGTCTTCATACACAAATTCAAAACAAGGTGCAAAAATAGAAGAACTATGAATCTTTGACATGAGACTTAGAAATGTATAATGACTTCCAATAGTATGGCAGACAGACAATAATATGACAATTTTATCCAGTGCTATCAGTCCCACTGTGATGAAGAGCATATGCTGAAGTATTCTTCTTGTTAAGGGAGTTATATAAAAATAAATCCATCTATATCATAATTTAATTTTAAAATTAGACTCTTCCTGTTTCTATATATCTGGATCACTACACAGAGTGTTGCAACCACTAAAGGCAGAAGGTACAAAGATAAGGTTTTTACTCACTTGAACTTGTAGCTTTCTCGTTTATTATTGATGAACCCATCTGCTAAATCACGTGGCACAATAATCTCCAGACCGGGCAGCGGTTCCTCATAATCAACTGAGTAACTCTAAGAAGGATGGATATGAATTCATAGAATAACTTAATGAATAGAACAGCATTACCCTTACCTAAGCTTAGCACCTGTAATTGTGTGGAGATAAACTTTTTACAAATGCACTAAATATGTGAACAGATCTTCCTTAACTACTATACGACAAAACCAGCACACACCAGTATTATTCTGTCACCACGTAAACACTACAATAATATGTGAAACAAAAGCATAGCCTCTTTGACATAATTTTCTTACCAAACCACTTTAATATCTGTGATGTTATAAAAAACAAACCACGGCCTCAGTGCAAACCTCTCCAAAAAATCTGGAAGAATACATTGGGAAAGGCTACAAGACAAGACAAAGGCTGCGACGAGAAAAGCTGGTTTAAAACGACAAGGCAATTAAGAGACCTAAATGCACGGTTCCTCAGGAACACTTTCATTATCTTTATTATCCCTTGGGCGGGCAGCTGTACCCTGGGAGCAACACGTTCCCCTCCCTCTGTTGCAGACACTGTTGAACTGCACAAACCCAGCGACGCGTGTCAAGTGTTTTCCTGCGGAGCCTTTCCTATCACACTAGGCTGGAAGTAAGTTCCTCACCCACTCCCCCAACAGTTACAGCCTAAACTCCTCTACTTCATGATTTTATGAACTTCCTAAGGCTTCGGAGAGCAGGAGTTTTTCGCCGCACATCCGCCCGCGTACCATCCGCTCCTCCTCCGCCAGCCCGAGCCTTTTGAGGAGGGGCCGCGCCTCGCCGCCCCCACCTGAGCGGGGAACGCGGGTCCCCGCGGGAGCCAAGTTCTGCCCGGCCTCCCCAGCGCACCCCCAGGGCACAGCTCCCAGCCTACCCCCGCCTGCTGCCGCCTGCCCAGCGGCTTCACCCGCGCGTACACCCGGATCGTTTCCTTCACCATCGCCATCGCCGCCGCCGCCGCCG
>VZRX01020366.1:0-10892 GCA_013398075.1 Notiomystis cincta
GGACACAGCAGCCGCTCCTCCGCGCCCGGGGACTGCGGGATCGGGCAATGGCCGGGCTGGAAGGCGCCTTCACAGCCCCCCGGTCCGCCCCCTGCTACAGGCAGGGACATCTTGGAGCAGATCGGGCTGCCCCATCCCGCCCCATCCCGAATGTTCCCGTGAGGGGAATCCGCCACCTGTCTGGGGCCCTGTGCCGCTGCCTCGACAGAGAGCTCATCCGTAGGAGTGCCCTGCCCTGCCCTGCCCTGCCGCACCTCGCCCCCAGTGCCCCCCAGCCCGAGTGCCCGCCCAGGGCCCTCCTTCCTCCCCAGCAGCCCCCACACCCCCGCCGGTCCTCGGCCGCCGGCTCTGGAGCCCCGCAGGGAGCTCCCCGGGCTCGCTCTGGCCGTGCCGGCCACAGGGCTCAGCAGCTCCCGGCTCGCCCTGGAGGCTGCCCAGAGCATGGAGCCGCCCTTTCCATAGCTCCCAGCTGGGTGCCGGGTAGGGATGGCTCCTGCCTGTCCTCTCTTGTGATCCAGCTGCTCCCTTCCAGCTGTGCAGGGGCTGGACCCAGAGCTCCCTCAGCCATTCCGTATCACCAGCCAGCACCACCTGCTCTGCTGCCAGCAGGCACAGCCCTGCCAGCAGCTGGCAGGCAGCAGCTGCTGCTCCTGGTGTGGCAAGTTTGGGCTGGAGATGGTGTGGGGGCACTGGGTCCCCGTCACTGCCCAGACCTGCAGCATGCCCAGCAGGCTCAGGGCTCTCCTGATTTGGAAGGATGCTGAAGATGCAGGGGAGCCCAGGAATGCAGGAACCTTCCTGACTGCTTTCAGATCCCAGAAAATTGTGCCCCATGCCCCATATCCATCATCTACTCACATTCCAAGAAAAAAAGGCTATTCTCCTTGCTGAAGGGGAGGGGGATTGTTATTTTCTCAGCCTTTTTCCAATATGGCAAAGCAATGCCAACAGATGGAGCTGTGCAGAACAGAGACCTCTCGCTTTGGCAGAGCACAGGGGAAGCAGCAGCCCAGCATGGAATTCCAGTTATTGAGCATAATGAGAGATGAATCATCTCCAAGCAGAAGACAATCTCTATTTACTACACTCGAGTGAAAAATAAGTCTGTCAGCAAAGCTGTAGCCCAGAACAGGGGAATCCCAGGATTCCTCATCCCTGTTTGTGACAATGTTCTGTCCCAGGACAGAGGAAGGGCTCAGCACAGTCCTTCAGCACAGGCTGGAGCCTCAAACTCCTGAGCTGGACTCACATCATCACTCACAGAGCTCCACATCCGAAGGATGCATGGTGCAGGACCTCTTCCTTCCCCCAGCCTCACCCCAGACTCCAAAGCCTGGACACATCAGCATGTCACAGAGCTTCCACCCATCCTCTCCCTGGAGCTGATCGAAGTTCTCAACCCCCTTCCCTAGCCCGAGGCCACAAGCACACCGAGAGGACTCCACAGCTCCCCAGCAGCTGGGAAAGCAGGGAGGCAGGAGCAGCAGGCTGTCAGGAGGACAGAAAGGGGAAGGAGCCAGCAACAGGTGACCCTTTCTGGATTTGTTTGCATGGACAGTGAATTTGAGAGCTGCATTGTTTCAGCAAGGAACAAACTGGGAGGAAGAGTCCACTGCCAAGAGCTGGTGCATTCTGTTCCCTGACAAGGTGGGCTGAGACACAGCGTGCTTGGTGTCCCCACTGGCACATGAGTAACAAAACAAGCTCTTGCAGCCTGTCTGCATGGGAGACAGAAATAATTAGAATATTTAAGATGAGGGGGAGATGTCAGCTCTCATGTGAAGGAATTTTTCCTTTTTGTTATTTTCAGGTAAGCAGAACTAGTTAGTTACCAGGAAGGGACAAGAGACAAGTTTCTTTCCAGACACATGAAAGATTTCAAAGAAGAAGCAAAAGCTTACAAACCCTGTTCAAAAAATCACTGTATCCACTTTTATGTCATGAATAGAGGATTTTTCCTGGCAGAATTACATGAACATTTTATTGGTCTTTGCAAAAGGAGCAACATCTTTAATGGAGAACTTGCAGGGCAGAAAAAATAAACTCACTAGAAAGTACAAAAAGCAGGGATGGTTTCTTTGCCCCTTTTCCCAGCTCCCCTGTTGCCAGCAGGGATGCACTTCCTTCTTCAGGTGATTTTCAGTGTAAGACTGGCACTACATCACTGCAGGTGACTTTTACCAGTTGTGAAAAATCTGAGAAGTAAAAGATCTGAGAAAGTAAACAGGCAAAAAACTGGTGAAAATAAATAGAAATAAAAACTCAAAACTTTTGCACCAGCCTAAAAGGTTCTCATTTGTGAATGAAGCTGTTCTGTAATCACTGGATCAAATGTGCTTAGTTTCTTCCACATTTGTGCCAACAGAGCTCACAGCAACCTACATTTTAGCCCGAACTGGGAAAAAATCCTGTACAAAGGCTTTTTTGGGCATGGATCCTCAAGGGACTCATCAGTCTTCTTTCAGTCCAGCAACTTGATGTATTCCCTTGTTCTTTCTAGCCACACACATTCATTTCACAGGGGAAATTTAATTATTGACTCTCTGTTAGTAGTATTGAAGTGAAAAGAATCATGGTGCTGGAGAAAGAGAAAATAAAGATGAGGAGAGGAGAGAGGAGAGAACAGGACATAAAGTGGACATGAATAAAGACAACACATGGACACACAATGCAGGAGCACACTGGCCTGAAAGAACCTGCAGCTAGGGTTTCCAAACGAGCAGTTAATCACACTGATTAGCCATCCTGGCCACCAGTATTACTAAAAAAACCATTAAAATGTAGTTTTTGGAGTCTCTGACTTTTTTAAAGCAGAGACATCCAGCATTTTCCCAGGCAAATCCTTCTGCTGACTCCTGGCTGTGATTCAGAGGGGACAAACAGCATCAGAGTGATGGAAAGAGGCTTTAGTTCTGCCAGTACCCTGAGGGCAAATCCCCAAACCATGGCTTTCAGAAAGCATCCTGAAGGCATTGTGCCATCTCAGGTGAGTGGCACAGTCCAGTCTGGGAGGAAAACAAAATCTGCAGGGCTTGTCTCCTTCATTACATCTCCAGGAAGGGTGAAAGGAGGGCTTTTACCACTCTGTGTGCCATTTGTGAGACCACCCAACATGGGCTCGTTCTGCTGCAGTGAAATGGATGAAGGGTGGGAATTGGAACTGGTTTGAATGTTGAGAGCCCACCCATTTCCTCAGACACCTGAATGCATTTGGGTGCCACTCTCTGCAGGGTTGGTTCCCATTGACTACCAGTCCTGGGTCTGGCACCCCCACAGAAATAAAAACATCTTTGTTTTAAATTAATTTGTGTGGCTTCAGAGATACCTAAAGTGAAAGTGCTTCAGCAGGGCAAAAGCAAAGGCATCTTATTTTCAAAACTGAAGTAAAATAGAAAAGTACCAAAAGAAGAAAACAGCATTAGCTCATACCTGAACTTAAAACTCTGTTGGAGAACAGGATAATTCAGTTGCTCTCTGCCTCTTGTGTATTGAGTGAACTTTTTGCTGGGTTTCTGTTCATCCTTTTTAGTTGGGTATTTCCTTATTTTTGAGTTCTTTCCTAATTCAGGTACCTCCTTAATGCTGGTCAAGAGTCTTGAAACTTATCTGGGAATAACTATTCTTTTGATGTGCAAAGAAGATACTCAAAATAATGTTTTTTGTATCCATTATTCCTCTTCCTCGAGGAATTAATGGCATTGTATTGCAACAGTTTGCAAATCATCTCTCACACAGCATTCTCTGCTGTGCCATGGCACTGTCTTTTGGTTGGATACATTTTCTTTCATGGACATTATGTGGCACATTGATAAAATAAAATGGGGGTTGAAAAAACATCTCTCCCCTCCACAGACACACAATTAGCTCTGATCATTAATTATCTCAAGACTCAGCCTGTTCTTATCTCCCCAGAGGAGTTCGCTGCCTCCAAATTTTAGAAACTGTTTCTCCATTGGATCAACAATTGCACTTCACTAAGATTGATTCCTGCAAAAGCAGCCACAAATTCAATTTTAAAAACATGGCAATGTTTTCCCAACAAGATCCATGGTGCACTGTAGCAGTTACTTCCAGGGGTGGACTGGGAGCTCTAAGAGCAACACCCAACACAAAGAGGAATCACAGTGAGTGGGAGGATGGGGGCAGTTTCATTTCATACCCAATTTAACATCAGCTAAAGATGAGTCTCTCTGTCTTCTCCACCCCTCTTCCAGCAATGGATTCCTGTGTTTCCTCTACAAAATCATGTAGCTGCAGGGCCCAAAAACATCAGTCTCCTGGCACAAGAGAAAACTAACCTACCAGAAGAATATCTCCTGCAAAATTTTGCTCCAGAAGAAAATCTCCTGCAAAATTTTACTCCAGAAGAAAATCTCCTGCAAAATTTTACTCCAGAAGAAGAATATCTCCTGCAAAATTTACTCCAGAAGAAAATCTCCTGCAAAATTTACTCCAGAAGAATAGCTCCTGCAAAATTTACTCCAGAAGAATATCTCCTGTAAAATTTTACTCTTTGGATGTAGTCCTGAAGAGAATTGTGGCTGCAGATGTAATTGATACTGGTGCCATCATGGGTAAAACAAAACCAGGGGAAAATTAATTCATTGTATGGCTAATTAAAAATGTTTGGATAGTGATAGGCAAATTAAAACACCACCTTCCCCCATATCCTCTTTCCCAGGCTCATTGTTACTCCATCATCCATAAATCCTGAACCCTCTCCTGCAAGAAGGGTTTGGGGGACTGTTTCTCACATTTTTTTCTCACTCATTGCTGCCCATCCTGCTCCTCACAGCCACCTGTCCACAGCACCAGAGACAAAAGAGTTCATTCTCAGCTGCAAAAAGCAGCAATATTTTCAAGTATGGACAATTTGATCTCAGCTTTAAACCAAATCTCAAGCTGACAGGGAGCAGAACCAGGAGATCTCCAGCACAGAATTGTATTTGTGTGGCTGTTGTCAACCACAACACACATTTTAAGGAAAAAACCTCTAACCCTCAGTTCAATAGGATTTCTGTCCCAGGTACAGGACAGAGGGTACAATCCAGGCTGGCACTGTGGCTCATTGCCACTTCCCTGGGACACAGGGAATTGTGCCACAGGAGTCCTTGCCCAAGGCTCTGCTCTGGTGGTGGTGTTGATATAATTCACCCAAATGCACCTGAAGTGAAACCAGGGCTGCAGAAATTATAACCTTTAGGAAAACTTGTGAATTATAAACCAGTGCTGAGAGCCCTTTAGCTCCTTTTAGCAGAGTCACTGCTTGGCTACAGCAGATTATCTGTGGTTTGGTTCTTCCACTTGGCTTGCTGGAGCCCTACACACCCAGCAGATATTCCCAGATAAGCCAAAAAATGAGTCATCAAAACATCTCACACCACCTCAGCTGTGAAGCCTCCAGGACTGGCATTAAGGGACTCAAAGTTGGAGTCCTCAAAGAGAAATACCTGCAAGGGTGGCATCCTGGCTCCCCTGAAGCTGATGGCTGAGCTCCAAGTGACCTCACTGGGACAGGATCCCACCTCAGACACCTCACTTTCAGGCTTTCCAAAAATGGCATCTCACTTTGAAAGGCTTTTTGTTTCAGAAAAATGAGCTTAGCTGGTCTCTATCTGTGTGCCTTAGTGCTTATTTGCAGCAATTCAACAGCAACAAGGCACTTTTGTTGTGTTTAAATCACTATCAAGTGATGCTAATGCTCTTTACAAGGATTAAAGGCCCAGGTTATGTGGAAGATAAATGCTGTGACACTGTAGAATCTAAAACAATGGAAATCAGTGTCCAAGTCCTCCTTAACTCTGTTATCTCCCAATGGAGTAAATAATCAAGCACAGGGCTCTTAGAGCAGCACAACCCCCCACAAGCTGTTCTGTAAAAAATGAGGAAAAAGAGAAGTGTTAAGTTTCATTAATCAATTAATCAGTAAAGCTGTCTTTACACCCACTACAGGAGTCCTTTGCCACAAGCTTCCATATAAAATATCAACACAATTTCCTGCAAGTTACAGGTTCTCAGCATTTCTTGGCAGATCTGGCCTCTGGTGTGAGGCAGTGGCCCTTTCCCAGCCCTGCTGGCAAGGAAGCTGCAGAACCTCTGCTGACACTCCATGGAGGCTAAATCCACAGTTCTGTGCCTGTCTTCACTTCACTGTAAACCAAAACAGGTCTCTCACCTGGAAACCAAGTGTAAGGGAGAAGTTCTGTCTCTTCAAACATCCCTTGGAAGACAAGCCCTAACAGCATGTGAAGGCTCTATCCTTACCCAGGTTTCCTGCTTGCTTTCTCTTGTTCTTTTTTTCCTTCAAAATAATTTTGTTTTCCCTCTATCACTTTCCATTGATTTCTGCTCACCTCTGCAAACTTGTTTTGGATCCTCTGCCAAGAGCCTTTATTTCCCTACTCAGCCACAGTGTGAAGTTCCCCTTCACCTCTGATTCTCTCCTAAACCTCCTCCTATCAAACAAGCTGACCTGGAAACAAGGTTCTTTTCCTATCATCCTTCAATATGAAAAGGTGACTCTCTAGGAGGATGGGACTGCAGCCACACAGAATTACCCTGGTCCCAGTTCTGTTAGAGGGGCAAACCTGAGAGTGAGGAGATGGTTATTTGCACACACAACACTATAAAAACTGGCCATGCAATTGTCTTTCAAGAGAGAAATCCTGCTGCCACTGAATGACAGAACTCTGCATGTACCTCACTGACTCCAAGCAATAACAGTGGAAGGAATCATTAAATTTCAAGCTTTCATTTTAATACACACTTGAGAGCTTCCCATCTAATCCTGCATCATTCTGCTCAAAACTGAGCTACAAAGACTGTCCAGCTGCTCAATTGCCACCATGTGAAATACTGCCCCTGTAATGCCAGAACCACCAACTGCTTTGGCTTCTTTTTCTCTGTTCTGCTTTTAATTCACATTTTAAGTAACAATAGCAGTTACCCCAACCTTGCTGGTAACCCTAGATTTATTACCAGCTTTGTTTTCTCTTAGGCTTCCTTCCTCCTTTCACAGCACCTTCTGTATTGTCCTTTACAGGTAAAAAACGGCTGCAGTTCCCTTAACTCATGTCCTCTCCTCCTCCACCTCAGTCCAATCTCTCATATGTCAGATTTCCAGAGGTTAATTAACAAGCAGAAAAGCACAGCCTTCATATTTACAGAATATAAAAAATGTAAAGAGTTTTCATTAAAAAAAAACCAAAACCAAACAAAAAAACCCCTGCAACTGGAATTCAAATCACCTCCTAAGAGTGTAACTAACCTCTTTTATAACTTGCTCAATTGAGCCCTCTGAGATCATTCTTTGCAGGGTGATGCTGTTAAGGCAGACAAAAAATGGGTTATGTGCCAGGTTTGGTTCAGCCCATTACAAACTTCAAGCAAGGAAACTGAGGATGGCTGAAGCCTGAACAGGACTCCCCTGGCACCGACCTGTCTGCTGCAGAATCCTCTAGGACACCTAATTGCGTGTTGGAGTACAAAATCAACAGTAGCCAACTTTTGTTTCTCTGTATTTCACTTGCTCACCCCTCCTTTGTAATTTCAGCAGCTATTGCTGTCAACTGTGTCATTTCCTCTCGGGCTCTACCTGCTGATGCCAGCGGCAACACTTACTCATCACACTCAGGGTTACAGACCACACCAAGGCAGGGTCCCTCCTCACCATTTGTATCTCATAAGCCTCTTTTTAGCTCAAAATAGAACTAGTAGCACAATCAGATCCATAATTAAAGTAGTATAAGGTATTTCATTGGTGTAAGTGGGAGTTTGAGAGGAAATTCTGCTCCTGCCAGTCCTCTCAGTTACTGATAGCAAAATTCACATGTGATAAGACAGTTTTGTTCTCATACATACCTTAGGTAGAAAGCTCTGCACCATAAAAAGAAAGAACAAAAAATCGATTGGGGTATTGTATAGACACAAAAGTAAAGGAAAAACAAACCATAAAAATCCTATGCTGGAATCCAAACCTCCAAAAAGAGAGATTAAGCAAGTAAAGGGAAGAAACAATTTATCAATTTACATTTTACAAGGCATTCTGCCACACTTACTGCATGAAAAAGTGAATTTATGCCCAAATTTCTATGATGTCAATACAGAAAAGCACTTTTAGAATAAAAGCAGGCTAACACTGTTCCTTTAGTTTTTCTAATAACAAGGCCATTTTCAAATGTGGATGTGCACAAACCCATATTCATCTT
Source organism: Notiomystis cincta (assembly GCA_013398075.1). Lineage (NCBI taxonomy): Eukaryota > Metazoa > Chordata > Aves > Passeriformes > Notiomystidae > Notiomystis > Notiomystis cincta. The sequence goes on from VZRX01020366.1 coordinate 8,208, forward strand.
CAGTTTTTCACCCACTGCACAGTGAAGGCTCCACCCCATCATTTAATCACTGACCATGTCAGAGCAGTTCTAAGAGCTGTGACAGCACAGTTTGCTGCATCTTTTCTGCACTGCTGCAGAACAGTCCTTCATTTCCTCAGGCCATGAGTGTATCACTGAGAATCCAACCTGGTATTTCAGCACAAACCATTTCAAGACAGGTACATTTCAGGTGGTTGTTGTTGTGCAATCTGGAAAGCTGCTGTTTGTTATTATTTACAGAACTGTACTGAAATACCTTCAACTACACTGAGGTCACAATAAAAAAAATCACAGATTACATTATCTCAATGTATGCTGTAATATAAGAGTGAAAATGAACTCAGGCTATTAAAAAAAATTTATTCTTTTCCATGAAAGATTGGTACTACAATCAATATAACCATTTCATCAGTCAAGTATGTCTGTTATAGGCAGGCACAACATTACAAAACAGGCAAGTACAATGCCTGATTAAGCAAATACAGTCTGAATATCTATTCATCCACTATTTCTGAAAACAGAATTATCCAATACCCACCAGGGAAAAAGATGAACTATTTTAGTTTCTCTTTGGCATACTTATCAGGACAATGAATTAATTACAAAAGTCTTCTATTGCTGCCAGTGCTGTGAAGGAAAAAGACTGAGTGGAAGGTCATATTTTAGGACTTGGGCAACCTGGCTCACATATCCCAAGTGGTGACAAATGAGAGAAGTTGAGCTGCCAATGCTCCAGGAGGCAGACAAGGATTACATTGTGTCACACTGCAGTTCTGCCGAGGGGATCAAAGGAGTTACAGTAAATTTCTGCACAGGACATACATATTACACACAGTTATATAAATACCCATGCTGTGGCTGCACTCGAGGAAGCTGCTGTACCAACTCTGAGTATCAGACCTCCCACCAGCCACTTCATACACATTGCACTTTGCATCCAGTAATATGTTCATTTCTGTACCTCTCTTAAAAATAGATTTAAAGCAGAAGTGAAGAATAATATTGAATCTTTCCATAAACTTTGTTTTCTTATTTACACTGTAATATTCCATTATACATAAAGACTGCATTACGATACATTATCTTCATAGAGCTTTTTGCAATACATACAGCTTGGAGCTATTAACATCTTGGTTTGGGAACAGAGATATGACCTATAAGACTATTTAAAAACAATTTGAGCCTTAATTTTGCTCTAGTTTGTTTCACTGAAACCATTCTTTGAACAACAAATAAAATCCTCCTTATTGGAGAGGAAAAAAACAACTCATGTTTAAACCACCTCTGGATTTTCTTAAACCACTGAGAAACTTAGGAACCATAATCATTTTTTGCATAATTATAAAGCCACTTCAAAGGCCTGTTACTTTTAAATTTAGAATATGAATGACAATTGTGACCATATCTTTAAATTATTTTTTCTTAACTTCTGGTTCTTTCTCAACACAAAAAAATGAAAACGCAATCATTAATCATACATGATCTTTGCACAACTGGGGAGAGTTCCTATTTTATTTGTGGGACAAAATGAACATGCACACAACCCCCATTCACAGAGTGAGAACATAAACTACAGCAGCACTTGTCTCAAGTTATGGTGCACATGGTTGCAATACCGAGTATAAAACAAAAGCAGAATTTCCAACATCTGTTAAAACACAAAAAAAACCCTTATTGTACAAAAAGTCATTCACATTCTTTGCATGAAGTGGAGAATCAGCTGCTTTCTGGACTCTCCAGCCTGCAAACTCCTCCTTCTATTGCCACAGACTGTCCTGCCACAGCTCCAGGAGGAAGTCTTGAAATGTGAGTCTGTGGAAAAGTCAAGAGAATATTATGGACTGAGACAAGGCAAAATTATGCAGGACAAAGTAAACTTGTAAGTATTGAACAATTAAGCTCACTGAAGTCTGAGGACAAACTACAAAGCAACTTGAAAAGCAACTGAGAGTCTTTTTCTATTTTGTTTGCATTAATGCTTAACACACGAAGGGAAAGACCGTGACAGATGCAGAGAAAAGGTAAACTGGATCAATCAGTGCACCAGAAGTAGAAAGAAATATCCAGAGTGAAGACAAAAGAAAATAATTCTGGCCTTTTATGGTTTCTAGGCCTATTTCTCAGGGAGATTCAGAAGTGTTTAGTACTGTATAAGAAATACACCTTTAAGAACCCTCAGACAGAAAGAACTATTTGGCAGAGATAAACACTTCAGATCAGAAGGCAGCTGCAATGATCAGGATGCAAGGAAGAGATTTCTCTGCAGAGAATACCTACACATCCACCTAAAAAACTCCAAAGACTTCCTGTTGCGAGCTACCAAACAAATCAACCCAAAGAACAACTGTGTTTCTTTTCCACAGAAAGTTTTAAAAGCCTTTGAGAAGGCACTGGAATATTTCAGCCAGGCAGTGGACGTGTGTCTGTGTACACAAAATTCCAGTTTACACCTGAATTGTAACTCAGTGACCCTAAAAATCTGTTCATGATCCTTTACATACCAGGGTGTGTTGGTTTGGCACAGCCCAGTTCCTGGTAGCAGGGGGGCCACAAAGAATCTCCTGTGAGAAGCTGTTGGAAGCTTCCCCCATGTCCAGCAGAGCCAATGGCTGATGGCTCTGGGGATGGACATGGGGATGGACATGGGGATGGACATGGGGATGG
>VZRX01020366.1:11804-26776 GCA_013398075.1 Notiomystis cincta
GGAGCTGAGATTCCTCTGCAGGCTGAGGTGAGACCAGGGTGGAGCAGCTGTGCCCCTGCAGGCCCTGGGGATCCACAGGGAGTGCAGAGATCCACCCACAGCCCATGGGGATCCACAGGGAGTGCAGAGATCCACCCACAGCCCCAGGGGATCCACAGGGACTGCAGAGATCCACAGGGAGTGCAGAGATCCACCCACAGCCCTGGGGATCCACAGGGATGCAGAGATCCACCCATAGCCCCTGGGGATCCACAGGGAGTGCAGTAAGAAAAATGTGCATCAATTGAGCAGAAAGTGATTTGAGACTCTAAACTCAGTTCATTACATCAAAGAAACATTTTGTGTCTCCGGCAGCTTCTTTTAATTCCTTTCTTGATAAGGGTATCCTGGTGCCTGCACTTAGGTGGTCTTGTTTTCAGTTAAATCACAGAATAAGATTTAATTAAAAACATTTCAATGTTTTCATTTTCTTGCTAAAACTTTGATCTCTGGCTTTCCTGCTTGATATACGAACATGTTCCTACTTTCAGAACAATTTCAGTTACAACTCTGATTTACCACTCCAAGAAGAAAATACTCTCTTCAAATCTCTCAGTTCCCCCCAAAATGTAACTGACAAAGTTTCTGTAAATGTCATTTCATAAATTTAAAACAAAAAAAAAAATTAAAAGGAAGAAAATAGCTGCCCCAAAGCCATTTCCTATAGGAAACCTCATTTCCTATGTCAGGAGGAACACATTTCCCACACACAGGACCCCAAACCACTCTAGACCAGCATCTGAAGACTTCCATTTACAGAAACACTGAAACAACATAGAACAAAACATTTCTTAAAGCCTTTACTTGCATCCTGTTTATTTGCATACTTTCTGTGACTGAGTAAACACAGATTTGCTTTACACTATTTTTTATTGCTTTCACCAATGGCTGCCTTATGTAGAACAAAAATGAGACAGATCTAAGATGATAGTGTTTAAGATGTTACTTAATAAATAATTTGGAAGGACAACATTGCCATGTCAAGACAACTTCAGAAAACTCCCAAGTGAATTCTTACAATTATATCTCCCTTGTTCTTAACCATAAGAACAAATACCACTAAATAAAAAGAAACATCAAAGAACACTTAATATTTTTAAATGAGCCACAGAACTTATTTATAAAGTTTGTTACATTTTTATATCCCAACATCATATTTTACATTATGTCCAAATTGTACAGGCAATTAGGTTTAGATTCTAAATACTTCAAAAAATAATGACCCTGGAAAGGTTTTAATTGAACTCGACTAGTCTGTCAGCCTTACAAGCTGAACAAACCCACACCTGGAAGAAATTGTGCCTGAGACCAGAAAAAAAAAGGGAAATAAATAATTTTCCTGAATTAATCCTTCACTCAGCTCCATGAGAGCATCTCTTTGAGGAAAGTGTATGTAGCTTTAGAATGATGGGGTAATCCACATCTTCAGCTTCATGTACAGACAATTTACAGTCCCAAGAATGGTCTGGTTTGCTTTGCTTTCCTAGAGAAAAGGGTCCAGTAGGAGACAGGTACTGACAGCCCAGTCAGCCAGCACAGGTCTCTGCAGCTGAAAGGAGGAACCTCGTGCCCCAGTTCCCCAGCAGAAAAGGTAAATGCTGGAAGAAACATTTGCTTTTTTGCTTCCTACCCCTCCACAAAGCCTGACCAAGCTAACCAATGTTCAGATGCTGGTTCTTGCTCCACGGACTGGGCAGCCAAACACACAAGGTTTCCCCTGTCCTTCCTGACCACACCAACAGTATGGATCCACCAAGCCCCAGGGCTGCAGGCACTGCAATGTTGCTCCCTCCTGGTGCTTCCTGATCCACACTGCAGAGCTTCCCACTGCTTACAAAACTGACAGGTCTTTGTGCTCTGCAAAACATCTCAACTTCTGGAGGAACAAAATATGATTTCACCTTTTACACTATTATTTCATGTCTCACAGACAAGGATTCTAAACAACCTTGAGACCAAGGAATATGAAAAAGGTTTTCTTTTAGAGCTACTCTCCTTTTACTCACATAAAACTATCAGTTTGTCACAACAACTTAGCGTGTTTTCCTTTCATTAAAAGCATAAATATAATGTAAAATGAATATATAAAATGTAAGCCAAGGGCTGCATGGGAAAGCTGCAACCAATCCAACACTGCCAAGAGGACAGAGTACAAGTACCAGATGGCAGCACATTCAGTTCTTAGGCAGATCTGGGGAGTACTTCATGTGTTTAGCACTCTTATTATACACTCAGGATGTGCTTTAGACAGAATAATTTACAAAACAAACTTTTTCCATTCATTACACTCTAGAGATGAAATATAATGCAAGACAAGGACACCATCTCCTTAAGGAAATTGCTTTCTACAACTTTGCTCCTTGAAAACAAAGAGTGCCACCAAACCCATATATTCTTTAGAAATTTGGAGCCCTCTACCTGGCTACACACTTCCACCATCAGAACCATCTGACCACACACTCTGAATTTATTTTCTAAGCAGTAGGAGCCCATTTTGGCAGCAGCTCAGCTGCTCTGTCTCCTGGTAGTCTCTCCTCCACCATGGGTTTTATGTACACCTGTTGTAAGGCAGGAGAAGGTGCCCCAGAAAATACTGGCAACTGCTGCTATCAGAAACTGCCATGGGCATCTTGTTTGGTGAACCCTTAATAAAGAAAAATAATGGGGAAAAACAAGAAATTGTCCTTGTTGGGAAATAACAGAAAGAAATGCTGATGGGTGCTTCTGGTCTCACTGCACTGAAAATAATGATTTTACATACAGGCTGCTTAGGAAGGTAACACTTCTCCAAGCTCAAATTCACTCTGTGGGGTAAGTATATTACTAGAAACTATTTATATCTCTGACTAAACTGTATCAAGGCACCCTGAAGACACATACCAACCAATCATCCATTCAGCTCAGCATCCCAGGGGTTTGTAGGGTATTCTACAACCCTGTCATGAATCTCCAAATGTGACTTGTATCACTGTGAATTGCAGGTGCAAAGTCCAGTTATTACATTTATATTTGCATACCTGGACACACAGTCCCATCTTCCCCACTCCACTCTGTCAGCCAAATACAAGGAGAGTTCCAGAACTACTGGCTTTGTGCAAGAACTCAACCCAAAAAGTGAACTTATCTTCTCCTCTCAGAGCACATTAATTTCTGTGAGGGTCTATGAGCCAAACATTTTAACTGGTATCTCAGCACTGAAGGTTACTTCCAACAAATAGAAAAACCTTATTTTTATGATGGTCCACTGTATGCAGAGTACTTTTCAAATGAAAATTTCTGACTGATTCCCCAGTCTCCAGACAAGAGTAAAGATTAAAGAAAATAAGTAGAACAGTGACATATATTTTCCTGCCTCATGAAGTTAAAAGACTGTCTCTGTAGTCTGAAATGAATGACTGAATTATTTGACTTAGTGTTTCTGCTCACTCAACAGGCTCTGCAAATTTTTCCACTAATTTTCAAATTAGAATTAGGATTCTTCCAAGATGTGTTTCTTCACTCAATGAGCACTGGAAAACTGCTCTTCTCCTGACAAAGGGGACCTTCACAGACCTTTCACTCAGAAAGTCAAATGCAGAAGCTCATCCTGAGAAAAGCAACAATCACTACACCCAGTGTTTGTCACATGTATCACTTCAAACAGGGAGGGAAGGACTTTTGCTAAATTTTACAGTGTCAGTAAAGAAGAATAAATCTAATGATGACAGCTTACATCTCCACAGGAAAAGTGAACTGGAGATGGTCTCCCTGTCCACCATGTCTGCTCTTACTGGCAAATGAAATTAACTGTCAAAGATAAAAGTTCTCTGTTTGCACACTGCAACCACAACATTTGGTGTGGACAGCACTTGCTGCTGATGGATGTTTTCAGACACAGCAATATGCAACACTCTCCTCTGCTGCTACACCATGGCTTGCAGAGCAATGTGAAGTTGGTTCAAGAAAGGGAAGAATGGTTTATGTAGCTTTGCATTATTAAAACCTGCCAGAACATAAAGCTTAGCAGTTCATGTTGTAAGAACTGAAGAGCTGCCAAAAAGAGATTTAAACTGGCAACTGAATTGGATTATATTCAATATTGCAACTGGGCTTTTCAAATTTGCTGTCTAAGTCAGCCAGCTGTTAGAAAAACTAAAAGCCATGAGGCTGAACTACAAGGATATCTCAAAAGTATTGCAATGTTTACAATAATTGCCAAAGCTTGCTGCATTTATAGAGATCATACACCAGATACATAAATACTAAGAAATAGAGTAAGCTGATAAATTATTTCAAACACTTACACAAAATAAATTACCAAAAATTCCTTTTGCTGATATTGAGACTGGATCTTGCACTGGAAAAAAAGCACTCTACTGCAAACACAATGAGGAATTAATTACCTCTCTTCAAGCAGAAACATCAGCCCCACCAACTACTCTCAGCCACCATGAGGAGACTCCTCAGTTCCAGGACACAGTAAGCATCCCAGCTCCTACACTTTCTGCACACAGAATACTGCAGGACTTGAGCAATCAAATACTCTGCAGCCCCTGAGATAAAGGACTCCTGCTGGATAATGCACAGACACACAACATTAAACCAAAGGCAGGCTGCCTACCCATGGCCAGAACCTTCCAGAGGATCCATTGGTATGTGAACTTACATTGCAGCATATGCTGCACTCTCATTTGAGACTGAAGAGTTTATTTTCCTTTGAAGCATTCTCCATTGGGCAAGCAGAGAAGGAACAAGATAGGAAGTCTTTGTAACTAAGAGGAGTCAATTAACCTTGTGCAAACTAACCACTAACACCCCTTCCTTCCCACTCCTCATTTAAATCTAAAATCACATTATGGGTGAATTGAAGGAATTACTTCTTCCCATCCCAAATTACATGTCAGAAGGTCTGCAAGCCCTTTGTGCAAACTGACACTGAAATTGCTCTTCCAAATGCTACATAAACTGTTAAGACCTAAACTAAAAGGGCAGCATGGACAGAGCTGCAGGAAGCAACACCTTGGAGCTGAGCTGCTTCTCAGTGCTGACAACAAAAATGCTTAGGCTCTCAGAACATAATGCAATCAGTTCAGGAAAATAGGAAATTGTAACTGAATCCTGCCAGAGTAGCTTTAAAGAAGTCAGAGCCCAAGTAACAGGGTGACCTTCTTAGCTGATGCTACGATCACGTGTTAGATCTATTAAGGATCCATAAAAAGCCCCAAACATCTGGAAGGTTATTCTGAAGACTAACTAGTGTCTCAGAAAGAGAAGAAAATTTGGACTGGAAAAAGAAATAATTGCTTATCAAAGGTCTTAAATTCATATCAAGTAATTCATGAGGCAACAACACAATAATAACAAAACCAATCTCCCCAGTTGATGCAGTTATTTAATCTCCCAGTCCTTCAATCTAGAAGTCATAACCTTTGCTGATGCAGCAGTTACTGCTACAAAAGGAACTGTGTGAGTGCAGAGGGAATCCACAAACTAATATTTTCTCTGTTTCTATGTATTCTCATGGCTGCAGCCAGAAACTTCCACTGCAGCCCAGAATATTCCGACAGCCTCGAAACAATCTGTCACAGCACTGCTTCAGGAGGGAAGTTTGGGTCCTGCAGCCCCTAAACCAGAGTGCATCTGCCCCTTAAGCCCATGCTAACTGAGGCTCCCAGCCTGGGCCAGGTGCAGCACCAGGTGATGCAGCTGAGTTCAAGAAGTGCAGGAAAGAGCCAAAACGTTCAGATGAAAAGCTTGTGTCCTTCCACACCCAATTTGTGACAAACACTGGCAACAAGTGGTTAGGAAGCTGCTTGTGCCAAGAAGGATGACAAGAAAAAGAGAAAAGCACAGCTGAACCAGCTGAGATATGCCCTGATTAGCAGCTTGTGACACATGAGAGAAGCCACTGGGCCATCCACTGTGCAGGTGCTGAAGCTGACACTGCCAGAGCCATCAGTGGTGGGGGAGCTCTAACAGCTCCAGCATCAAGAAAGAGCTGACAGGACACACAACCACAGGTGACTGTCAGCAACAAGGTGTGAACTTAGTTCAGCTGGCAAGGCTATGCAGAATTCTGAAAGCAACATTTAACCAAACACTTTAATCCAACAGGAAATGCTGACTATTCCAGGCTACTGGTTTTACATTAAAAAAAAATAAAAAGTACTGGACACCCTTCCAGAAAGCATGCTTCAAATCAAACCACTGCTGGTGCACAGCTCTTGCAGGCTCAGCCATTTGGTGCTGCTAAGCCACCACTCACTCAGAATGAGCTGGAGATGAGTGGCCAGCTGCAGAACCAGTCTTCCCTAAACTGGAGCAAACAAACCCCTGGTCAAGGGTCATTCCAAACTTGGAGAGCTCGTGCTGCTAAAAGCCAAGAGCACCAGCAGGTCAAGGGGTACAGAGCACTTCAAGTCTCTGACCTCACCTTCCTGTCCCACTCTTCTTTCCAGGAGCTGCTGATAGGACCTGGCTGTCTCAGTGCCTTGAGTACACCAGTGTCTGCAGGTGAGCTGCATCTACCTCGTGTCTGCCTCGTAGGAAAGGCACCCTGTACCTCCAGAGCTTCCATCTGGGGCTCAGAACCATTGGCTAGGTCCTATCAGGAACTGCATTAACCTCCTGTGGCCACAGAATCACACTGAGATTGTAAAGCAGGCTCCTTTCTTCCCTAGTGTGCACTCCTTTATATAATTCTAATATTAGTCCAGTTCATAACAGTAGACACTTCAAAACCTTCTTTCTTTTTAAGTCTTGCTTTTGTTCCATGTTCATTAAATTGCTGATTAAATTGAACCAGTCCAAAATTAGCCACTCAGTGTAAGAACAAAACTCAAGTCCTAGACTGATGAAAGAAATAAAACCTGAAGGTCTTTACCACCCTAGAAAAACAGGAAAGCAAATGTTTCCTTACAAGCTGCTGCCTAATCATTTTGCTATGGTCCTCATAAACAAGTGATATTTTATACTTTTATGAACTCTTATCCCATTATTCTTTCATGGTGAGCACTCAAAATTAACTGTAGCAAAACAGTCACTCTAGTAAAGAACAGAGATTTTTTTTTTCACTTGCATTACACTGTGTTCTATTTCAAGCCCAGTTTTCCATCCATAACTTAGTCCTAGTTGTAGCAGAACAAAATTCCAGCTTTTATGACAGAAGACTTTTTTTGATCAATAGAAGTCAGCAGCAAAAGCGTTTGTGGTTTTTCTCTGGAAAGCATTTGTGGCCACAGACTCAAAGAAGGAAGAAAGGGAGGGGGATTAACTCTTCAGTGAAGGTCAAAAACATAATTTAAAAGTGAACCAAGAAGAGCAGCTGTGTCTGTCAGCACAATCAGGATTACCAGCTGGAGAATTTACCAGCAGTATGAAAACAATGCACACCAGATGTCAAATGTTGCAACTGTGAGTAGAAAGCAACTCTGGGCAAGGCACTGTGGTGTTAATACTCATTATCAGACAGATTTCATATTTAGCATTTATATATTCATTAGACCAGGAAGAACAGGAACAGTTTGAGCTTTACAGTGAAGTGAGAGGCAGGTGTGCACACTGGAAACCTGTAACATCCTTTATTCTCAGTCACTCTCTCACTGCAAACACAAGACAACCATTGGAAAGCTGACTGGCACATACAAGAACATCTGTAGCTGAACTGGCTTTAGTTTCACTCAGTTCAAACTGAGCTTTTAACTTCAGTCTGGACTTTTTTCAACTGGAAATAAGGAGATCTGAAATAAATACTAAGAAAAGAAGGAAACCCACACTCTCTTCCATGGATAGTTATCTGGAAAGAATCATACCTAAGTTAGGAAAAAGTGAAATACTTCACTTACACCTCTACCAGCACTTCCTTCATCAGCTGTTATCTTGCTTTTCTTTCTAGGGCATTCTTGTCCTTTTTTTTCTTGCATATTTTATGCCTTGAGGATGAACTCATCCATTCCCAGTTTTGCTATGTAAAATACCTAATGTTGATTTTCTTCTTTTGTATATTCTTTTATAACCTTGGGCACATCCCTCTTTGCATTAATTCCTACAGAAATCATGACTCTGTCTCTGCTTGCAGCTTCTCCCATGTTTATCCCTGTTCTTCAAACACCTCTCCTAAATGCTCTGGTTGCTACACTACAGAACTCTCCTTTTTCTCCTTTCCATGCATTTCTTCATCCACTTGGGTAATCCCTACTCTTTGATCATGACAGAATTTTCCAGTTTTCACTGCTAAATTCAATTTTAACATAATATTTCTCTCAAAAATAAATTGTAAGACCCCAAGAAACTGAAAATATGGATGGTAATACTGGAGTTACTTATCAGAGAGGCTATTCTAGGAACTTGTTTGAAGTTTGTTTTATATCTTCCTTGATGGTGCAATTGCTTTATCTGAAGGAAGACATGGCCACAGGAAAATATGGTACCAGGGTAACTGAATCAAGATGGATAAAGTTACTCAAATACAATTACTGTCAGCACAGGGAATGGACATGTGTTTGTGGCACCTTATTCTGACATGAAACATATGTTAGTATAGGGTTGCTAACTGCTGCAATTAGAAAAAGAAATTAGAAATGCCTAATCAATTGCTAAGTTCAACTGCTTATGCACTCATTACTTTTTCTGTTCTCTTAAAGACAGAAATTTCATTATCATTAATTCAAATTCTCCTCAGCCTCTGCACTGGTTCTGGTGTGTTAGAGCCTGTTCCTTACCTTAGCCTTGCCATCCTGTGCAGACATGTATCCAACACACATGCTCTCTGTTGTATGGCTCCACAGAAACTCCACTACAAAGGAAAATGCAACAAGTTACAGAAAGGCCTTGCTTTAAAATCCAAGATGTAATTTGACAAGACTGGTGTCTTGAGGAACAAACACAGCAAGGATTAAAAAAAAACAAAGAACAAAACCTACTTACCAGAGTAATTAAATCTCAAACAGCTATGAAAAAACCAAGATTTTCCTATCTAGAGTCACACACTGTAGAACTTTTACCCATTACTCAGAGTGAGGATGTTACTCTGATGACATGGAGCCTCCAAGATGAGAAATCCATCAACTGCAACTGCAGTTAAAAGACTGGACTGATTCTAAAGCAGTGGCCTGCTCCACCATGAAGTCAGAGCTGACAGAACTTGTACTTTCCTGCCTTGAACCCAGACTAAGGCACCCTGCAACAGCAGAAAGCCAGATGGCCTACAAGGATTCTGCAGAATTCAACCACTATCAACAGAATAAACAGGAAAAACCTTTTTTTTCCCACAGAACTGAGCATAAATATAGAAATAACATGTAACTATCAATAGGTAAAGGGGGATTTGTGACTTAGCTGTCCAAGCAGGGTACAGGAAAACATGCAGAATTGAAGCTATAGAGCAGGCAGAGAAGACACCTGGTAAAAGCAGAATTATCCTGCAGAAAAAGCAGGAGAGGTGTCTGATGGAATCAGAGTAACATGCACAGTAAGAAAGAAAGATTCCAGGCAAAATTAGAGCAAATCCTGGATTCAAAAGCTGGATTCCAACAGGGGGGCAAAAAGCCCCTTTCTTTGTGGAGAGTGTAAGGAGCCCCACAGGTAGGAGAGAAAAGAAAGAAAGATGGAGAAGAAACCCCTGTCAAAGTTCTCTCAGGACTTCCAGCACCAGGTGCACAACATCAGCTCCCTGGTGCTCACAGCTGATTTAGGACATCAGTTAAACACCAACTGCTGTGCTTGCAGTGACAATGATTAAGAAAACCACTGCTAATGCCTGTTAATCCAGTCAGGTGCTGTCCTGAAGTCTGCAAGTGTCCTGATTCATCAGTTGTTCAACAGCCTGTTCCAGTGAGCTTTAATTGCCTCATACATATGCAGGTATCTTGATGTACACAAACACACTCCTACTCAGCTGCAACACAAATTCAGACACAGAGCACATTATTTATATGTTCAGCTCTCTGTCAGTGGAGCTTTGTAAATTGCCACACTCTTTTCTTCCAGCTCTCTTTTATGGTTATTTTTTTGTGTGTTCATAAAGTCCATAATTGGAAGGGGGGGGAAGAAAAAAAGAAAAAAAAAGCTGATCAGAATTCAAGGCATTTCACAGAATTCTGTAAAAAATGCACTGAAACACAAATTCTTCCTCTGGATTATGGGGTGTGTCTTACATGAATTACACAAGATGCCCTGAAAAGGTGTTTCCACATATTTGACAGTGACTTTCACATACTGCAAAAAGCATCATTAGATGGGTTTGGAACTTTCACTCCTCCCTGATGCTGAAGGTCCCAGCACACTGAGCACACTGGTCCTCTGAACCACTCCTTGCACAGCAATTAACCAGAGCAGGAGATCAAAGCTTAGGTGATCCCAGCAAGACCTGAAGGTTCTGACAGATATGCAGATACCATCATAAAAGAAAAATTAACTTCATCAAGGTGTGTGCTCTGCTCCCCCATAGCAGATTTAGGACTGATACACCAAAGGTGAGTCAGAGCTTTCAGAGAGTGAAACACATCCAGCACAACCAATGTGCTCCTCAAAGGCTCCACTGTCAGTGAAAGCATTTTTTTAAAGATGAATTTAATCCTATCTTTCAATTTTGAGAAGTTGGGGAACAGTTCAGGCCAAATACTCTCAAAATATTGTATCTTTGCCTGTGATAACTACCAAAAGTAGCATGTGCTAGCCTGAACCAGTTATTGAACTGGTTAATGAAAATCCTAAATTACATGTGAAACATCTTCAGGTAAGTATATTTTCAACCATTTAGTAAGTCACTTCCTTGCCATTTGTTTCAATATTAAATATTAATAATTAAGTTTCAATATTAAATTTTAAAAATAAATAAATAAAGATGATCCCTGTAACAAAGGCATGAGAGTTCCTTATTCTATACATGAAGCTTTTCAGAATTAACCAAGTTATTTTCAGTCCAAACAACACAAATACTACATATGTTTAATTATGTATTATTTCAGCATATAGTATTAAAGCAGGAAATTTCTGTTGCACAGTAAAGGTACTGTGCTACAATTAATGTTATTTCAGTGGAAAGAAAACCAAAAATCAATGGACAAACAGTCTTTACTAATTATGTAAGATATATGGGAATTTTATAAATTAATAGAATTTGTTCTCTTACATGAATGACAAACATTCATTAAATGAATAGAAAAAATTCTCTCACTTCCAAACCTCAGGAATTGAAGGTTAAGTTGATCTTGTCTGTTCTTACTTAAGCAGACTTGTATTTTCATTAACTCTCTTTTTAAGGACAGAATTTATGTTGCAGCATGCTGTTGCACTAGATAATGTCACAATTGGGTAAATAATAATAAAGCAGAGTGTTATACAAGGGAAAACCACATCAATTCCAGTGAGATACCCCCAGTCTGTATCAGGCAGGTCGATGTGACCCTCTAAATAAGCACACAGCCCCACATCTGAGGAGCACACAGGGAAGGAGATGGCACAAGTGTCATCCTGAAGTAATTCATATGCCCACAATCCCAAATTCCTCCTCTTGAAGAGGCTTTACTGTCTCAGGCTTGTATTTCCACCCTGCTCTGCTCACAGTCAGTCCCCATCTGTTCCTCCCACAAACCATGTGAGAGTTTTCCACAAAACACTTTTCTGCCCTAAAGCAGCAAGACAGGGACGTGTTTCCAGGACAGACACAGGGCTGAAGGGATGTAAAGCCCTTTTGGAACCAGCCAGCTCCTGCAGGAGGCAAAGTCCAGGTGATTTCAGTGTGAGCAGCACAAACTCCTGCCTGGTGCAAACCCAAAGAGTGACTGGGACTTATCTGAGCTAGAAAAAACAACCATAAATTACTTCCCTTATAAATGTTAAGTGTATCCTCCAAATTCTCTTGTGCAAAAAGTTGGAATAAAGAAGTGTTCAGAAAGCATTTTTCTCCTACAAGCTACTGAGCAGCAGTTAACAGCTACATGCATTACCTCCAGCTAAAAATGCAGTTTTTCCTGTGAGGAACACATCCTGCCTTGCCACAGGCAACTCTTGTATCTATGCCATAAATTAAGAATACACAACCCTCTGAATGACAATTCTGCTTGGAAATGAGTCAGAAATAATGTTCTTTCCCAGAGTTTTATCAATATTAGCCTTATTTATTCCCTATTTCGCTTTCTAAATCTTTATTATTTCAATTTCAATTCCATTTTTGGTTTTTCCCATGGCTTTCAAACAGGCAGAGAGATTTTATTTCACTCAGCTGAAGTAAAAATGAGTAAGAATTTCTTACCTAACAAAGTTGGCTTTTCCTGGGAGGATTCAGGCTCTGCTGAACACCTGCAAGAGCGGAGAACGATCACACCTCCAAGTACACCATCTTCATTGGCTAGAAAAGGTGAACCTGGGCAAAATTGTTGGGGAGAATTACTTGCAACAGGAAGAGTTTCTTGGTTTGGTTTTTTTCCTTTTTTTTTTTTATTTGACTTTCTGCCTTCCCCCTTTAATCTCGTCACTATTAAAAAGACCCACAGGTCAAAGAGTGCTTTTAAAAAAGCATCAATTCTATTTTTCCTGGTGTTTCAAAAGAATTATTTTCTAGAAGACTAATCTACTAATCCACCCATAATATAAAAAAAATTAAGAGTTACACAGAATAAAACAAACATTATTAAAAAGACCCACAGGTCAAAGAGTGCTTTTAAAAAAGCATCAATTCTATTTTTCCTGGTGTTTCAAAAGAATTATTTTCTAGAAGACTAATCTACTAATCCACCCATAATATAAAAAAAATTAAGAGTTACACAGAATAAAACAAACATATTGAAAATTACATTTGTGAGTGCAAATCTATTTGTTATTGGATCAAGGAAAATATAATAATGAAAAATGAAGTGTCAAGTTGAAAAAAAATTAAGACTCAACATTGAGTTTTTTCTGTTCTACAATTCATATAAAGACACCTAAAATTCTGGCAAATTTAGGTTATTTTGGCAGTTTATTCATTTTTGCCAATTCCAAGCCCGTTGTACAGAGACATCATCAAACTGCCCTGTTTTTTGATGAATTCGAGCAGAAAAGCCTAAGCACATCCTACTTTTTACAGTAGCTTTTCTGTTCTTAATTTAAGACACAGGATATAAAAGTCTTCTATCAGAAGCTGGAAAAGCTTTAGAGTTAGCTGAACCAAGCCTAAATATTCCTTCTCTGGTTTGCAGTTTGAAATAGATTCCTACAGCTTTAAATGTGGAAACAATGGTATAATTTACATACAATTTAAAATGTCTTGAGCCACAGAATTAATTAAGTTCATTCAATCAGGCCCACAGACATCCTAGTTACACATCTGCATTAAACTGTCATTTAAAATTGAACATACAATTGCAACAGCCATTTAATGTAATTCTTTTCAATTCTTTCTTTTAAATAAATTAGTGTACAGACACTGTAATTTGCCAGCCACAAGAACTTTAGAGCAGATCTATTCATCAAACTCCTTTAGCTTGCTCACAGCTATTTGTATGATTACAATTACTCCTTTAATGCAAGTAACAACAACAAAACAGCCCAATAAAATCAGCTTCAGGCTTTACCATAAGGAAAACTAAAAGCTTTATTGTGTTTTCCCTAAACATTAGAGCAGCCACCTTCCAAAGTGATACAAGGTGGTCACTTCAGTAGAGGAAAATAATAAATGCAGTATGCAAAATAAACAGAAATACCTCATTTGAGCTAATGCAAACAGATATTATCTTTAAAGTGCCACTTTGTAAAAGAATTATTACTGGTTACAGTTACACCTCTCTGTGACTGCCTGTGACCAAACAGGAATCCAGCCCACCATGAGGTAACAGATAACACAGGAAAATATGTTTGGTTAAAACAGAAACACAAAGCTTGGAGAGCTGGGAAGAGTTTTTACCACCCAAGTCAAAATCAGGCACTTCAAAGACAATTCTGTACCTGAACTGGGTCTGCACTGAGCTGCACAAACAATTCAGGCTCTAAGCCTTGCTGTGGCAAAAAGTCATCCCAAAGAGACAGAAAAATTCTGGTTTGTTTTTGAATAAACAGTTTCTCCTTCCCTTTCAAGAGCTATGAAAAATTCTTCCCAGGTTCTAGTGAAAAGTATTAATTAGTATGGTTAAAAATGCTCTACTTCAGCAGAACACAATCTATTCCAGGCCACAGTAGAACACCAGGACTGGAGGAATACACAGAATATCAGACAGTAAGTGCTGATCATAGTTCATAGAGTTGGAGCCATTTAAGTCTTGTTCTAGAAATGCCTCCACTGGTTTAATCATTTTTTTAGGGATTTTGTTTCTCCCACACTCTGAAAAAAATAGATGAAAAAGAAGTCTGTAAATAAGCTAATTACATATTTCTTCATTTCCTCAGTATTTTTGTCAACTGTGCCATGAAGTTTTCAGGAATCTGAGTAATTTGTATATGGTCTTTGAAAATCTTACAAGGCTTAGCAGTTTATTTCTTTCCATGTAGAGACTCTGCAGCAAAACACCTAACACTGCATTTTCACCAAACTTCTGCCATTTTTACAGGGATTTCTTTGCAAGAATGAAATATTTATCTTCAGTGAAACACAGAATAAAAAAAAATCACTCAAAGCAAGTGTTTTGTGAAACTTATTTTGAAAGAGGGTTTAAATAAGTAATTTAAAACTTGAGCTTCAAGCACATAAGACAAAGTCTTCAGCTTACAACTTCTTCAAAAAGATGCTCAGCCTCTACATGAACAACTGAGAGCCTCAGTTCTGTCAGCATAAATAGCATTTATTTACTGACATTAAACATGGTGCCCACTATACTGCCCTAAATATGGACACAATTGCTTTCTGAATAAATTACTTCCTTCAACAATTATGCACCATGGAGGCTTTATTACCACCCCACAAAACTCCAAGGCTTTGAGGACCAGTCTTTTATAAAAAATAACAATATAGGTAATGACTTTTTAATAGAAATATTTCTTTA
>VZRX01020366.1:26803-86221 GCA_013398075.1 Notiomystis cincta
GAAATATTTCTTTATTTAAATAAATTTAAATTTATTTATTTAAATCTTATTTCAAGAGGAGGAGAAAAGGTGGAACTGAAATATTGTCACTTTGATATATTAAAGGCAGGATGGTTTCTCATTAGAAGGAAAAAGGAGGCTCCAACCTCCTACATAATTTTTGCTCTCTGTACTTTTTAGAAACATAGATTTTCCTGTAAAAATTCAATATTTAGTTAAAATAAAACCAAAATATGCTTACTAGCCAAAATTATTGTTTTCCACTGCAATAAAATAGAATTGCTGGACAAATCTTTGATCTAAATGCTTGCTAATGACAAAATTACAAAAATTTCAGGCTTTAAATATCATTTTAAGTCTCATGAAGCTCAGTGTTCCTTTCCCAGTTACAGTGGCACACCACTGAGGAATGTGAGATGAAAAATCCAGAGTAAAACTCCAACTGCAGCATTAACTAATAATGTTAGCACTGACTGGCCACACCAGAGAGAAAGGGTAGGACAAAACCAAACAAATCCTGTATTTCATTAGTTTGGGTCAAATCCTCACCTTCTCCAGGCACAAAATTACCTTCCACAAAACACATTTCTCTCCTTCAAAGCTCAACTATTCCATTATTGCCATGGGACATACAGAAAGCATTATCACATTTTTATTTGTGTGTTTTGTGTGTTATTAATGTGTAGAAATCGTCCCTCAGAAACAAGCAAACAGCAACTCCACAGACACTGATCCCATTAAGTTCTGCAAGACTTCACAAAACTAAAGCAAATAATGGCCTGAACACTCAGCCTTGCCCTGCAGGAGCCACAGCTACAAGTGAAGAACACTTTCTCTTCAGCATCCCTCCTGAGTTAAAGCTCTCCTGTGATGGAGAGCGTTTCCTCCAGACCTTGGGACTAATCTGAGCTGTTCATCCTGTGCCTTTTCCCCATTTGGAGTTACTGCCCAGAGCCACTCCAGCACAGATTGAACCCCGAGCTGCAAATGAAATGTTTTATTTACACTTAGCCAGCTGAAGGATGAACCAGCTGCTCATCAGATGTTTCACAGCATTACCAGCTCCCCTGTTTGCAGCAGCTTTCCAGGCTCAAAACTGGGGCCTAAACACGGCCTGTGGCGTGGTGTAACCAGTTAAGTGCTCCAGCATCCCCAGTTTGAACAGAGGGCATTTTTTTAAACACTTCTAAACCTTCTTGTGCACTGTGTGAGGGAAACTCTGACTCCTTCAGGTCAACATCTCCAGATCACCTCAGCCCCTGGACTGTCAGCTCTATGTACAGAACGTGGTGAAGTGAAGCTGTTGGTCACTCCACTTCTGTGTCCCACCAAACTCCAAGGTAACAACTGAAATAAACAGTGGAGGAATAAGCAGTAAATGAAGCCTGCTTTTAATTTCACACACCATTATTTGATGAATGTTTAAGCACAAGTTGTCTCAAGTCAGAGGTCTTTATATTTCATGATACATTAAGTTACAACATCTTTATTGAATTTTTAAAGAAGCTGCAGGGGAAAACACCTGCACTTTAAAACCTTACAGGGAAGATTTTAAGAAATTAAATAACTGAGGATACCACAGACCAATAAAATCCCAATGCCTTTGACATGGAGAGGCACAGGCAGGACCCAGACAAATCTTTGTGGAACATCACCACGTTGTGTTTATGAAACTTCATTCTCTTCTGCAATCTTTCCCTCTGTGTCATGGAGAAGCACAATAATGCTTCCACAGTTTGTTTGCTCTGCTAGAAACCTACAAAGGATACTACAAAGCTGGGGGTGATGCAGCACCAAAGGAAACTGTAATGTACTATAAAGTAACTATGACACTGTGCAATGCCAGTCAGTCTTGTTCCTGTTAGTGTGAGGCTTTTTCCTCCCCAACAAGTACAACTAATTATCAGGAAATTCACATTCTGTGATTCCTAGCCATCCAAAGTCCTGCTCAGAAGAGAGGATTTTGACACTAAATTTCTAGAAGAGAAAGCATCAGCCTTACCCTCCTGCTATTACCTTTCTGCAGACTGCACTCAACTGAAGCACAGTTTAAAAATACAAGAATACAGAAACATATTTCTGCCAAGGAAGGAACAAATATCAGATTCCAGCTATGTCTTTCAGCTCATTATTTTCTAATACTTCACAAGCAGTTTTAGAGTACCACTGGTAATGCTGCCATTGTTAAAAGCCCAGATTTCCTGCCAATGAGATGACACAAATATTTACTCTAAGTCTGCATTCCACAACCTTGGCTGCGTTTGAAAGGAATGATGAGTAACAAAATCCTCTGTTCTTCTGTTTGGAAGGTATTTGTGTTTACAGAACACCATTCTTCAACTGTGAACCAAGCCTTTCGTGCTCTTTGACTGTAGATATGGAACCCATTCCGTTTACAAAAGTCTGAATTTAATTTCTCTCACCTCTCACTCAACCATCAGTTGTGCATTCTCCACAGTAAGCTGGCTCTGAGAAAGGATGAGAGAAAGGCATCTGACATGAGTTTGCTCATCACCTGCTGTTTGAACAGCACTGTCCAAGCCAGGCATTCCCTGGCTGGAAGGATTCCCAGGGCTCTGCAGAGACTTGGAGAGGCCTGTAAACAGGAAGCACCAATCTGATGGCCACTGCCAAAATCAGCTCTTCATTCCCCTGATACAAGTAACACGCATTTTGACTTCTGAGAAAGCATTCTAGCTTTGGTAAACACACAGCTTTGGTAAAGGCTGGGGGTTCTGGCCTTGGTCCACTGTAATTCTGGTTTGACAAGACCCCAAAACAGGGCTCTGAGGAAGGCAAGGGAAACATCCCTGCCATCAGCAAGGAGTCCTTGAGCCCATCAGATCCTGTGGTTTCACAGCAACAAATCCTGCCCTGTACCACTACCAACTAGCACATCTCCTAGGAAAAGTCACAGCAAAAAAACCCTATTTAGCATAAAGATATAATGCCCATTTTTAACTCTTGCACTGTCTTTGCCACATATAACTTTGCAATCCATCTGCAGAACTGCCAAGATCTCCAAAATTTCTCTACCAGCTACAAACTCAATACTATGCCACATGTAGCCACAAGTTGTATCTGGATTTTGATGTTTTCCTGGATCAGTCTTCATTCACAGGACAGCTGAGCACAAACTAGATTTTATGGCTATGAATCCAAATACTTCACCTACACAAAAAACAAAGGTGGCTGTGTCTTTTTTCCCCACATCAGCACTGCCCAGAGTATGCCAGGCAGCAAAAGTGGTAACTTCCTGAAAATACAAGCCAGACCTGTCCCAAATTAAAACATGAAACTTTAAAAAATAATTACAAAGCATTTCTATAAATGTTACATAAATGTTTTTTCAAATTTTATTTTCATGAGGAGCATTCATTTGATCCTGGCTCTCCCTCTTTTCACTCTCTGCTGTTCAGCTGGGTTTTGTGTGTTTTCCCAAGGCAATAACACATCACACTTAGCCTGGCACTTCTGCCTCTGCAGCTCCTCTTTTTCTGCAATTGATAGCTCAGGAGTAACCAAAACTTCAGCAATGTTTAATACACTCTTATCTCCAACAGAAACATCTTCAATTTCTAGTAAAGAACACAACCTATATATCCCATAGGAGCCAGTTAACATTTTTAATGAAAACATCTGTTATAGAAAGTGATGACAAAATAAGTTTGCATTAAACAGCAAAAGAAGCATTGCTTTTTTTACTAACTATTACCAAACACTACAAAGAAAACCCAGAAAACTCAAAGCAACTTAAATAAGGCACCTTTAACTCAAAAACTTTAATTTGGGGGTTTTTATCAGCTAGTCTCTATGAATTACTTCATCAGTAGCTTTCCATCCTGTGTGTGTGCATGCACTAACATGACACTGCAGAAGGCCACATGCAATTTGTGCTTGCTGTTAGTACCCCTACCACAAAGGGCACAGTAAATTTTGAGAGTGTGGACTGAAGTTCTGACTTCCCTCCAGTTAGGCCACTTCCATCCAACACCTGCAAAGCAGGGCTACAAATCATATCAATTATATCACAAGCATCCTCACTCAAGGCTTCTTTTGAGCACACACATTCCTAACTTTGTGTTAGGAATGAGTGAGTAAATACAAAAAGCTACGTTTTTGCTGCTTACATTAGAATCTTTCGGGGGAACACAGAGAGTATTCTGCACTCTTACAACACCTGGAAAGGCCTGCAGTACAGCAGCAGATTATCAAGTGCATTTCCAATGCAAAGGTGACTCTCCCTGAAACAGCCCAGTGCCAGAAACAGCCTGTAACAGGGATTCCACACTATAAAAAGAAATAAAGATGCATTGCTTGCCAAGACCAAGGGCATCAGTCCCTGGGACCCCAAAAGGTGTGTACATGTCCCTCTTTTGGTTCTAATTAAAGTAGCATAAAATGAGCTTTGCAATACAGTGTACAAGCATTCTGCTGTCCAAAAGACATTTTGAAGATGAAAATTGTCTGTGGATTCTAAAGCTTGAAAAATTTTAAGAGGTATGAAGACACTGCAAGTCAACACATATGCCACAAGCTTCAAAAGGGCAATGTTTTATGGTTATTTTAAAATTCCACATTCATATTTTGCTTATGACTTGAGGAAAGAAAACAAGATCTATATTGACAAGAAATTGAAGACACATTGCACAATTCTCTGAAATCAAAGAAAAAACTGTTTCTTGAATAAAGACTACCCCTCTTTTGCAAGAAATTAATTTTTTTTGATGTAAATAGCAAATCAGAATCTGTCTGTCCAAAGCATTTAATTAGAAAATGAAATGGTTTTGAGGTCTACTATTTTTAAAAGGGTTAAAATGATGAATAATTTTTACTAATGCTCCTAAACCCATCAATTCCAAAATATGCAATTGTACACCACAGCCCATGATTCAGACAGGAAATTCTTTCTTCAAACCTCTCTGGGTATTTTATGACTCACATAACAATTGAGGTATTTCCAAGGGTTTTCCTTTAAATTTCCTAATATATTCATCTGCAGTTTAACATTTTTCAGATGTAACACAACACTAAACATGAAGCCAACTGCAACACAAGGCTTCAACAG
This sequence comes from Notiomystis cincta, assembly GCA_013398075.1. Taxonomy (NCBI): domain Eukaryota; kingdom Metazoa; phylum Chordata; class Aves; order Passeriformes; family Notiomystidae; genus Notiomystis; species Notiomystis cincta. The sequence goes on from VZRX01020366.1 coordinate 31,872, forward strand.
AAACTGCAAGAATAAATACCTTAATTTAATAGATTTATTTGCATTTTCAACAATGTTGGGTGATATTTAGGCAATTAGGGCTATACACTTACCAATAAACTTGTTTTGCATAGTCTCTAGGAGAGCTTGGTGGGCATCCTCTGTTTGCAAAGCACAAGAACATTCTCTGGCCAGTATGGTCCGGACAAGGTGCTCTCCACAACCTAAAGAAAGATTAGGATTGGGAATAGTCAAAATACAGATATCACTCTGAAGAAACCCTGTCATTAATTTACATCATCACATTAATTTGCAAAGTAATGACAGTTTCTTAGCAGTGATGCATATGACAAGTTTCTGCCATGTATTTTTAGTTTTTAAAAAAGGTGGACGTTGAGTCACTCAAAAATTCAACTAAGTCAGTGGTTTTCTCACAACTTTCCTGAAATTTCAACTGCACAAAGTCATAAACCAAACCAGAGTTAAGTACAGAAAGAAGAAACAGTGACACTGTCTCTGGCTTGGCATCTCTAATTAATAAGAGGATTTTATCTGGATATTCTCTGGGGAATGATCCTTGCATGCAGCTCTTCAAACCAAGAACAACTTGAGTGACACAGTAATTCCGCAACAGAATCTTCTACTTGGGCCCTCTGATTCAGCCTTTTTTCAACAAAGGAATACAGGAATTCACCCATGCTTGTTTGCCAAAGTGGCTTCTCATTGGGCTCCCAGTACAAATTCCTGTCATTTTTAAAGGTTTGTCCTTAAGAAACTAAAAAGCTTCTGCAAACAACCCCTTACTGCCTCAGTCTTTCTGTGCCTATCCCCTGAAACTTATTTTTGGTGAAGACCAGCAGGCCATTTCTGCTACTCTTGTTCTGCAGAACACTTTCACACCTGCTGTTTTTTCCCTACAGCCTTTTCCCTTCCTGGAACCTACAGATGCAGCCAAAAGCAAATTTACTGGATCAGCTGGGCTTTGCTGGACAGTAAAACCCACTGCTGATTCCTTCTCCAAGGTCTCTACACTGCTTTTGTTGACATTTTCTCTCATGGAAGGGAAGCAGACAAAGCAGCCAGAAGAGGTTTAACCAAGAGCCAGGTGAACTGTGTTATCCAGGTGTAATGTAGAGTTGTAACATAATTATGATCTCAAATTATCTAAATGTAAGTGACTACACTTTGATCAGATTTGTAACTTACTGGGGCCTAAAACTGCATTAGACACCAGAATATACAGAGAAGTCAGATACAGTCAGTTCACAATTATATAGAAATATTCCTAGCATATTTCTCATTAAACACGACAAGATGATGCAAGCACTGGAACCATAAAAAAAAATCTGCTACAATCCAGTTGGACTTATTAGCTCAGGTACAGAACTACAGAAATACACCCACACAGCCTTCAGAAACAAATTTATGGCTGGAAACAATCCAGTTGCCTGCAAGTGGCAGGGAGCTGGAGCTGCAGGACATCAGACCTAGGCTGGCTTCAAAGGCAGCTCAGTCTGCACTGGTAACTCTCACTTTTCTGGAAGCACCAAGAAGCCCAGAGCAGAGACAGTGGCTGAAGCCAGCCTAGATGGCATAAAGAAAAATAATTTAATAATAATAATTAATAATTACTGAATAATGCACCCCAGCCCACAGCAGCTCCAGTGCAGCCTGCTGAGTCTCTCCTTGCTGTGCAAATGCTGAGTTTAGAGCACTGACTGCTTTGGGTACAACACAGCACAAACACATTGGCAGGTCTGGCACTGTACTGGAGCTGCTCACAGAGTGGTCTCTCATTCTTCTCATTACTTTTAAACCTAATTAACATGGCAACTACTTGAAGAATCTCTCTCTCTGGCTGTTTGTCACATAATTATCCATTATCCTTAAATGCACAGTGAGTTTCCACTTTCCTCAACAATTGCTAACACAGAAGGAAAAAAAAAATTACCAAATTTCCAAGACTGAAAAACTAAACTCAGTAACAAAAACAACCAAAAACCCCAACCCTCCAGAGCACTTTGGATGCATTAAATGTCAGAGAATCATCACAAGGACCAGATTGCTGAAAAATTGTGTACACGTGTTCCAAAATCCTCCTATGTTCAATCATCCAAAAAATACCTTGGTCTTCAGTTTTGTGTCCCTGCTAATGGGCAGCATCTCCTGATTAATACAATTCAGCTAAACTGAGTTCTTTGAAGTGGGACACTTTGGCATTGAATCTACATACAACTGGCACAAGAGAAAGACAAAAAATGCTTTGTATAGCAAACAGATTGAGTAAAAACCAGTCACAAATTTAGAGGAAAATGCAAGAGCCAAAATACTACAACAACTACACAGCCAAGGGAAGGAAGTCATTCTTGAGAGCACAAGGGGAAAAGTGTTTTCATCAAGGCTGCCAAGCTCCCAGGTTATTGAGAGAAGTGTCCTGGGCAGGAGATAATCTTCAAGAGGCTCCTGCAGCAGAGCAACCTCAGCAGCTGCTTACAGGAGGGGCTGTCCATTTATTTGCCTCATTACACCACACTCAAAAGCTTCTGTCCATAACAGAACTGTGAGTTAGCTACAATTTAGTCCAAAGTGATGTATGAAGAACAAGAAAAAACCCACAGGATGCATTTTACCCATAGATGACAACATGGACATCACTTTTTACCCATAGATCACAACATGGACATCACTTATTTTAATCCCTATGAAGCTTTGCTTTAAAGAACAAAACTAAACAGACATATTTTGCTCCAGTAAAAACTGAGAAAGCTGGGTTTTTCTTGAAAAGAAACCCTGTTAGTACCTTTAGCTATAACATGTAATACCTTTAAATATGGTATTTATTTAGGTTTTATATATTTATATATATATATATATATATATTTATATATTTAGGTTTATATAAACCTAAAATGAGGAAGAAGCATGGGCCTTAGACTAGGAATCAAACAAATGAGACACAGAAATCAGAGTGAGCCTCTGCATCNTGAAAAGAAACCCTGTTAGTACCTTTAGCTATAACATGTAATACCTTTAAATATAATTACATGAGGAAGAAGCATGGGACTTAGACTAGGAATCAAACAAATGAGACACAGAAATCAGAGTGAGCCTCTGCATCTCCAGTGCATCAAGTAGTAAAACCAGATGTTATTACTTCACAATTTTCAAGTATTTCCTAAATTGGCATCAATAAAACAATAGCCATTTTTTAGCATGATGTATAATGTTATTTCTCCCCCAAGAGAATGACTTTATTGAAGAGTTCCCATAACATCAAGTCTGCTCCAAAAAAAATTCAGAGAGAGAAAACTTAATATGGGTTAAGAACAGCTGCAGCCCAGTGATGTGATCCAGGATCAACCACAAGGAAAGCAGATTTGCAATCCTACTAACACATCACACATCTCTACATCCCCACAGACAAAGTCATTTCTTCTTGTCATGTTTATGTCAACCTATAAGGCAGCAAACTTACAGGCTGCTGCTGGCAGGGAATGTAGAAATCTTTCAACACATCACTTGCTGGCAGTCTGCAGGGAGAGATAACCAAGGAAAACAATTCCCCCTTTTGGAAAAGAAAAATTTCTTACTGTAGTTTTTGATGTAGGAACGTGTATTTTTGAATGAGAAAAAAAAAAAGAGTAAGAGTGTTTCATATACTTTGACCAGATAAAGGCTGAGAAAAACTTTCTATTATCTCAAGTCAGAACTGAACTTCCTGCAGGTTTAACAGACCTCTACATCTCTATAGCCTCAAACTGGGGACACACCAGGACCAGACACAAAATTAATGTATTATACATTACTACAGCAATCAAAACTGATTTATAACTCACAATATAAAGTTGTGGGTTCAAATTTATAGTTCCAGCCACTTTAGTCTAACCACCAGCATTAGCCAATTTCCAAAAAAGTTGTATTTACATGACTCAAGACAGAACTACAGTGAAAGCTACTTAAACACATTTCCAAATCATGCACACAAGTTGATGAAAATGTAAATCTGGTTCATTTGCTTAACTATCTCACATTATACTACATTTAACTGCATGTGTTAATACATTTGGCATTTCTTTCACTGAATAGTACTAAAATCAAACCAAGGCACTCCCACTGTGAATTTTTCAGTTCTGCATTAAAGTCTCAAACACACTCCTTTTAGTAACTTTCCTGTAAACAGAGTTTAAATCATTTTATTATCCTTTTCCAGTTATGATGATGACTTCTTCAGTAACCTGAAGCTCCTTATATTTCAGAGATGAATATTTTGCAGTAATAGACAAATGCTTCCCTAAGACTTCACACACGAGTGACTCAAATGGAGATGACTAGACGGAAAAATTTGCTGGGTTAAATTAGTGTTTCACACTGAAATAACTGTTTCATGTACTAAACAATTATTTTCCTAACACAGTAATGTATTTGCAAACACCATGGAACTCCTCAGCTGACAAAAACACTGCTGTTGGAACTGCTGCTGTCCATGTTTGCAGGGTTAAGTACAATTAAATGCCTTCCTCTAGGACTGCTAGTGGCAAAGGGAAAAATGCTTCTACAGGAAACAAATATTTTGATAAAGTTGGTGACCTTCTACAGTGGGGTTGCAGCACTGGAGGGTAAGGGGAGAGCACCTGGTGCCACCCCCCTGGACTTGTGCAAAGTGTTTGACACTGTCCTGCACAACACCCTTGTGTCTGCATCAGAGAGACACAGATGTGATGGGCAGACTGCCTGGTGGGGAAGGAGCTGCTGGATGGTCACAGCAGGACAGCTGTGGCAGTGGCCCAGTGTCCAGGAGGACACCAGTGATCAGTGGTGCTCCTCAGGGGCTGCTGCTGTTCCACCTCTTTGTCAGCAACAGGGGCAGTGGGACTGAGAGCACCCTCACCAGAGTGCCAATGGCACTGCTCTGTGTGGTGGGGTCACACACTGGGGTGGGAGGGGTCCATGGGATGGGTCCATGGGATGGGGTGGGATAGGATGGGATGGGATCCATGGGATGGGATGGGATAGGATGGGATGGGATCCATGGGATGGGATGGGTTCATGGGATGGGATGGGGATGCCATTCAGAGGGACCTGGACAGGCTGGACAGGTGGGTCTGTGTGAACCTCCTGGAGTTCAACAAGGCCAAGAACCAGGTGCTGCACCTGGGCCAGGGTAAGGCCAATCACAAACAGAGGCTGGAGGAGAGCAGACTGAGAGCAGCCCTGAGGAGCACTTTGAGGTTTGGGTGGACTAGAGGCTCAGTGTGACCTGACAATGTGTGCTCACAGCCCAGAGAACCAACTAAACCCCAGGCTGCAGCCACAGCCCTGTGGGCAGCAGGGCAAGGAGGGAGGGAAGGGATTCTGCCCCTGTGCCCTGCTCAGGTGAGACCAAGCTGCAGTGCTGTGTCCAGATGTGGGGTCAGGAAAGATGTGGACCTGTTAGAGCAGGTCCAAACAAGGGCCACCAAGATGATCCAAGGCCTGGAGCACCTTCAGTATGGAATCAGGCTGAGAGAGTTGAGTCTGCTCAACCTGGAGAAGGAAAGGCTCTGAGGAGACCTTCCAGCACTTGAAGGGGCTACAAGGAAGACAGAGAGGCACTTCTGACACAAGCACAGAGCAGTAGGACAAGGGGGAATGTCTTTACAATGAAAGAAGGTAGATTTAAATTACACATGAGCAAGAAATTCTTTACTATGAGGGTGGTGAGACACTGGGACTGGTTGCCCAGGAAAGTTCTGAATGTGCCACCCCTGGAAGTGTTCAAGGCCAAGATGGATTGGGCTTTGAGCAACCTGTTCTAGTGGAAGTTCTGCCATGGGTGTTGGAACTGGATGATCTTTAAGGTCTTTCCCAACCCAAGCCACTCTAAGATACTATGAAAAATAAATAGACGCACACAGAGAGGTATTTTGATGCAAATTTCCAGCCTCCTAGATGAAGGTGAAAGAATATACAGATTCCTAAAGGCTTCAGAGGCACATGGCAACAGATTCTTATGACAAGGGAAGGAAAGAAGAATGAGGCTTAACAGCCACAAGACCTTTATTTTGTAAACAAACTACAAACCTAAAACAACTCTGGAAGATCCCAGAAAACCTGTCTTAGCCAGAAGTGTCTATTCCTGCCTGAAAATTATTTGAAGACCATATAAAAAAATCACTCAAAGATCACACAGAAACATCAACACTGATTTTCAGAGACACACATCTTGGCTCATATATACATAAAATACAGTTTTTAATGCAGTGTTTCTTTCAAAGTGCCAGGCAGACCAACAGTGAAACAGAACCTCCCTTTTCTGGGGGTATTGAAATGCATAATTTCTAATAATACAATTTTACCTCCTATTCAAATACTCCTCACTGATTACTACAAGATTTGCACAGACTGGGGATCTACAACCTTATTTTTTTTCAGTCTCTTTCTCTCCTACTATAATTGAGCTGTTATGGATGTATCAGCAGCCCCCTCAAATTACTATTTCAGCACTAGTAATTTGTACAACTCCCACAACAACCAAGATACTAGGAGGTTTTTTTGTGATGTTTTTGGGTTTATTTTCTAAGACTGTTATCATCTTCAGTTTTTAGTTATTATAGTAGATACTATTTTATCATCTTCAGTTTTTAGCTATTATACTAGATACTATTCTATCATCTTCAGTTTTTAGCTATTATAGTAGATACTATTTTATCATCTTCAGTTTTTAGCTATTATAGTAGATACTATTTTATTATCTTCAGTTTTTAGCTATTATAGTAGATACTATTTTACACTGCATAAAATTCTGAAAAAAACATTAGAAATCTGAGCTACAATTTTTAAATCTTTCTGTACCAAACAGTACAAAATATTCAATTCATAGGTTATACAAACCTTAACTTGCTACAGATTTGGATCTTTCATTTGAGCTTCATGCAAGAAACTAAGGATTAAATCCCTGGATTGTTTCCTCAGCAAAGTGACTTCTCAAGCTGATTTCTAATGCTTGAAATAACCACAACAAGAGGAGAAAGAACCCAGCACAATACAAGCTGAACATCCCCTCCACTGTGTGCTCTGCATCTTATAATGCTCCTCCATGCAATGATGGAAGCAAGATGGCAAAGGAAAGGAAGGGTGCAAAGCCAGGCCTGCGAGCAGCGTGTCCCAGAGAAATTGTTTTTCTGCTGCTTTTGATGGAAGATGCTTTCAAGTCAGGAAATTAGAAACAGGTGTGCCAGAGGGCACACACACACACATCCATGCAGCACACTGAAAAGCAGGCCTTTTCAATTTGCAGACATGAAAGGGGCTCCTGTTGAATGGAAGGAGGAATGGGGCTGTAGTTTTGCTCCCTGTGAGCCACAAGCAGAGAGCCCGTGGAGCTGTGACAGGCTGCTGGAGCCTGCCTGGCCATGGAACTCACGGTACCTCCACACAGAGTGGGGGAACTTCTTTCAAAGAGCACAGAATGGAAACTTGCATTACTCACATACAGCCAAGAATGGAAAAGTTAATCCAGTTTCCTCCACTGCCAAAGTATGACTGTCTGCTCTTCAGAAGCTAAAGACAAGTTATGGGCTATCTGTACTTTATCACCTATTCTACACAGCAGAGCCTGAACCTGGCCCTGGTGCTTCTGTCCTGTTAAGCTTTGATGTTATTTTAGTTCAATAGCAGTCCCTAAAGTGTCAGGTAACAAGTTAAAGCACTTCTATTTCTCTTTATTTCCTGGATAACTTCTCATCATGCCTAATGGAAACACAGTGAAACCTGTCTTGCAGTAAGCTCTGCTCATCACTTCCAGCATCTCCAGAAAGAGCTGAATAAAAACTTGCAAGCCAGTGATTTCAAACAACAAAACACAGTACAATAAAAGTATTTAGCTCACAAGACACTGATACAGGCAGTTACATACTGAAATAAAATTTTAATGTATAACTCTCAAAAGACAAAATGCTGCCATTTAGCAGAATGCACTACAGTGTTAAATTAAAGTTATATAACTTTTGGCTTTTTTTACTGCTATCAGCTGCTCTATCTTGTCTTCATACCAGCAGGGGAAATTTTTTAATTACTGACCTACTGCCAGAAAAAACACCTGCAAACCAAGTCCTACCCAATTCCTAAAGCATTGATCCTAGAGAGCTCAATGGAGCACATTCCTGCTGCAGACAGAGTATTCTTAGATGATTTACCTACCAAGAAAATGCAATGGCAATTTTCCAAAAGGTTGAAACTTTAACAAATTTGGGCAGGTTTTAAAGGTAACAAAAGACAAATTTAATATGCAGACGAACTTGTGCCTGAAGTATCTTCTCTAAGGAAAGGCAGGAAAACACTTAAGTCTCTAAGTTTTAAAAAAAAAAAAAAAAAACTAAAATCACTCTAAAGAACAACTCATTCAGCTTTTCTACAATTTTAAAGATAAGAAAAACAAGGTTAGAGAGATACAATGCCAAATGAATGACTCTGTAAGTTCTAAAATGTGGTAAATGGCAGATTATTTATTTTAAAAGCTTTTTGAGTTATTATGAAAAAAAAGAATTTCAGATGTACCTCCAAGAGAGGTTACAATGAAGAAAAACTGTAGATCCCTTAAAGAGGATGTACTTTTTACATTCCTCATTACATTTAACACATTTTGAAAGATTAATTTCAGTTAAGGTGTAAAGAAAGAAGCCAACTCTTTTGCCTAGGCCTTCTGCAGAAGCTTTGCTGCTAAAAACACTTCACCTCTCCAAACTACATCACTTTTGTCATACAACACTTACAGGGAAGGAAGTAAGACAGCAGCTCATGTGTCTGCTAAGTAAAGGTATAAAACCACTTCCTCCCAATCCCAGAACAGTGTTTAAGACACAGAAAGGGAGTTCATCTCCCATTCACTGCCTATCCTTGCACCTATTTCAAGCCACCTGGGCACAGCAACAGGGACAGGTCCAAGTGTCTAGAGAGGAGTTGGTGCTGTACAGCTGCTGGCAGGAGGCTACAGCTTCCACATGCACCTCCAAACCTAAGAGATATTAGAACAGCAAGGCCAATTAAAACTTCTGATTAATGTATCCAGCCAGCTCTGCTTCCCAATGGCCTTCCAAAGGCAATTCAAACAGCCACTCTGGTCATTCTGGGGACAAACCCCTCAGCTCTGAACACTGCAGCACTTGGTTAATTGACCACTTCTCAATGCTGCTGATGCCTGGAGAGGCTGACTAGAACAGAGGTTGGACAGAGTTACAGGCTAAAGGGATGGGATTTATTGGAAGGCTGACCTAGAACAGAGGTTGGACAGTTACAGGATAAAGGGCAGGGATTTATTGGAAGGCTGACGTAGAACAGAGGCTGACAGAGTTAGAGGATAAAGGGATGGGATTTATTGGAAGGCTGACCTAGAACAGAGGCTGACAGAGTTAAAGGGTAGGGATTTATTAGAAAGCCCTCACAGGGCACACCTTGGGCAGTGCAGGAGTCTCACAGAGACCACACCTAAGATGGACAACAGTCACAGGTTTTTTCAGACAGATATAAGTTTGGTCCATTTGCATATCAGGGGTTAATTAATTGTCCAATTACAGCTTCAGGCAGTGCAGTCCCATTCCCCAAGTTTGCTCCCCCATTTCACTATTCATTTTCAGGGCCTGTTAAAAACAAGGTGCCCTTGGGTTTCAGGCCTAGAGAGGAATTGTTTTGTCTGATCAGAATGGGAGAACAGGAGCTGCCAGGCTGTGGAGTTTGAGAGTTACACACTAAAGCAGTACTGATCTAAGAAATACAACAGTTAAAACCTACATTCCCACAAATCCTCTCTGCCTGGGGCCTCCTCTCTTTCTCCCAGCCCCGTGGTGGTGGAGAGTTAGGTCACACACCACGGGCTACAACACTGAAGCCCCCACCTGCACCTGGACACAGAGGCTGAATGAACTCTTGACAGAACCATTCACCTCACAGGTAAATACTGATCAGACTGGAGACAGACCTCTGCTTCCTCCACCCTAGCCTCTGGTTCTCTGTAACAATGACATAACTCTTCTCCATGGCAGCTGCTGCATCTGTGATGCATTAAATTACCCCTTATTCTCCAAATCTTACAGGACCAGACTGATTTTAAGAGATAATACACATGTCTACAAAGAGATTAATTGTATCAGGGTATCTCTCTCACACAGTGCAGCTTGAACAAGCTGTACAGGATGCAAGATTTGCAGGTGAAACTCCTCTGGGCACTGGGAGTGTGGGCTCAGGAGGACAGGCCAGACAATGTTGCACTTTTGTGTTCTATAAGGGCTAATAAAACATCTAAGTTTGAAGCAAGATTTTTAATGATATTACAGATGTAATTCACTGGCACAAGTTGCTCAGAGAAACTGTGGGTGCCCCATTCCTGGGCTGTTCAAGGCCAGCTGGATGAGCTTTAAGGTCTAGGAGAGGGCATCCCAGCCAAGGAGAGAGGTGTTCCATCCATTAAGGTCCTTCCAACCCAAACCATTCCAGGAGCCTACAAAGCAGCACTGGCCAGGCATCCACTCACTGGGTCCTAACACAGCCACTGCTGCCCTCAACAAAAGGAGTCACAAAGCTGAAGTTATGCATTACAAGTCAATTTATTTGTATAAAGGCTCACAAGAGAAGTATTTACTCTGTAGATTTGCACACCAGAGGGGTTTGTTTGCAAAAGGAGCTTTCAAGTAGGAATCTACAGACAAGTGGCTTCCATAAGGAGACCAAAATGCTGGCTGGGGGCTCATCTCAACAAGCAGTTTGACAACTACAGCTCATCTCTGCACAGGTGTCAGTCCTACCCCCTCCTGTTCCACAGAACCCACTCCATACTGCCTGCAAAAGCACCTGTAGGACACACAATGGACTGGAAAGAATGAGAGATGTGAACTCACAATCTGGGCAGGAAAAGGTGGGGCAAGGAGGAGTGAAGGTATTTATTATTCCCTTATTGATGTGGATTTCAAAAACAAGACAAGCCTCCCTGAGCAGGGGGCTGGACTAAACCTCCAGAGGTTCCTTTCAAACTAAATAATTCTGTGATTCTTCACAACACAAAGTGTGCTATTTTTCCTTCCTGGAAGGATGCATTGTGTATATATATATATATAAAAATCACAGCTTTTGAAGTATTATTATCTAATCTCTAAAATGCCTTTATGAGAGCACAGGCCACTGCTTTTCTCATGAGACCTTAACAGTCTTTTAGGATCTTGGTGAATTCACCAACACAAGGAATTGTTAAGGAAGCTTGCACAGAATAAATATAGTTTATACACACATTCCTAAAACACTGCTGTTCTCTCTGTCTGATTTTCACTCCATTCAAGGAAAGATTCTGTGCAGGGGAGAAGAGCAAGACATCACTGAAAGACTTCTCCCAGAGAGAATCCTCAACTACACCTCACAAATAGGTCTGGTACCTCCAGAAATCTGATATCCCTGCTACCTTCTCAATAAACACAACTCTGGATCAGCCATGAAACAAATTATATTTGTTAGTATCCTTAGTTTTTCTGAATGAGCTCAATGTATTTCAAGCTTCTACTCCTTCTTCTTCAGGATGATAAATTAGGTCATATTTGACATCTCCATAGGATAATCCATGTGCCTCCAATAGTCTCCTCAAGTACATTTTGGTAAAAAGCTGGAGATTTGTGTCACAGAGTTTCTGCATTTTGTAAATAATGAAAGACCTTCTGTCCCCAGAAATGCAGTATTAAAGGTTTGGCTCATACCTAGACACAAAACACACCCATTCTTTGTATGCTTTCTATTTCCTGCTGCTGTAAAGATGAAAGAAATGCAAGACATCATTTTCAGTCTCCACACCTCCACTCAAAAATTCCACTTCAAGTTGCATTTTCAAAGCATCCTTCACTGGCTGTTCCTGTAATTTATATTTATCTTCATATTTATTGTTAAGGCTCTGTATATCCAAAGAGAATTATTATTTTTCAATTTATCTCCCAAGAAAGATACAGTCTGCCTCCTACCCCAGCAGTATTTTGGCACAGTTAGTGAATGAATATTCACAATCATCATGGATATTCCAACTGGGGAGGAGATTCAGTGTCACACTTGATATTATTTTGAATGAGAAGAATATGCACAAAGTCTTTGATTCTTATTATGCTCAGGAAAAAATAGGAAATGTTTTCTTAAAGCACAGCCAAAAAATGAACCATTGTTTCTCCTGTGCTGGGGTTTTGTTCACAAATGTTTTCCCTCTAAATAATGCCCATCTTCCTGTGTTTACATTCACACAGCACCAAAAAACACCCACTGAAGAGTTGCAAGCAGCTTTATGAGTGTGGTTCTGGCCCCTTTCAGGGGGAGGTGCTGGGGGTGCTTAAAGGGGAGCCTGTTTTGTTTGTGTCTGGGTGCACACATGCATGGAAAAGCTTTGGAACACCACAGATTTGGCTCCTACTCCATGATCCAAACCCCAGGTTAGCTGTGAGTTACATTTATACCACATAAAGGCCACTGGTCCTGCTCAGCTCATTGAAGAAGCTTTCACTCTGTCTCTGCCACCACTCCTGTGTGGAACTGCACTGTTATCAGATGTCACAGGTGAGGCTGCCCAGGTATCCTGGCTGGGCCTGTAACTGCAACATTCTCTGCATTTCTTCAATTTTAATACTTAAATTCCTCTAATGTTTATCCTTCAGCTGCTCAGAAAGTTCCACAATCATTTTTTCCTCCCGACCAAAATCTTAATTTTAATACAATGCAGAGTTTATACATCAAAATGTCTCAAAAGATTATGGGAAGAAAATCAAAAAGGCTTTACTTGTTTATATAGAAACTGAATTTTAGATTGAGAGTTACAGAATAAACCTTGAATTTAAGGTCCCTTAAACTCACAGTCATTCCTAAGTTCCACCATCCCCCCCACTGCATTTTTACAAAGTCTTCACCTTTTGATTTCAGTTGTCCCAGGCCCTGTTAAACTATAACCATAAAATATGAGTTGTACAATACCCTGTATTTTGTAAACCTTGAAGAAACTTTTGAAAAGCCAAAAAAAAAATCCCAAAAAAGGACACTGTGGTTAAACAACAAGGCCAAGAGACTGTTAGAGGTATGAAATTACCATGCAAAAAGCTGAAGTCATGCCCAAACAAGTTCAGAACCACCACCTTTGGCACACTTAATATAAAAACATGATAAAAACAGGAAAAATATTTAAGAAACAACTTGCTAAAAGGCATAAGAACCAATACCAAATCCTTCCTGAACAGGCAAGAGCAGGAAACCTCCCAGCAGCCACAACCACTGAAAGGAAGCTGCAGGAACATGGAATTACTTTTAAGTCCTTGTGTGGTGACATCTTCCCCCACCCTGCCTTCTTTTCTCATGAGGCAGGTACTGAAAGACACTGAGGCTTCAATTGGAGGATTTTAAAACAAAATTAATAAAAATTCAAGAATAAAGTCTACTCTGTGTGTTTATATTAACTGTGGCATTTAAACCAGAACTTGTCCTTTGCAAAGGAAGTTTCTACAAAGGTAAGCACAGAATAAAACATTCCCAGCACAATTAAAAAACCTAAGAACAGAAAGAAATGAGGAATATTCAGAAGTCACCATATCAGAACAGATAAATCTCCAGTTGAAGTCCCAATATCAGACATTGCCAGAAGCCTGGACAGTGCAGTGGAGGTGCAGTCCTGGATTTTTCCTCCCAGTCCTGGATTTTTCCAGGAGAACTGCAAACACCCTCTGTCCCAAAGAGGCCAAACTGCCTGGAGCTCTGCTTCAACCCAGAGTGCCCAGCCCACGTGGATTTCAGTGTGGCAGCTCCGAATTCCTGCTCCACACTCTGCTCTCCCCCAACCTGTTCCATCTCCAGTTGCTCATCACTTCCAAGACCCAAAGACATGAACAATTTCTTAAATATGGAGTAAAAAGAATTTACAAAAGCTGACCCTTCAAAATTGCTTGTATGAAAGTAATGCCCAAGAATATCCTTTTTCAGGATGAATACAGAGCCTGATATAACAAACTCTCAAGGCTTGAATTTCTGTTCTCAGCTATCACTAAAAAAATGTTTAAAAGTGCAAACCAGCACAAAAGAGAAATCTTTTATTGCCCAAAGAATTGTTCAGCTAAAATTATTTGGTTTAACATATATTAATACCAAATAGTTTGAGGATACTTTTGATAAAGCTTTAAGGGAATTATAGTTGAACTTTTTATTTAAGATTTTTTTTTTTAATTCCAAATGTGATTTGATGAGTCAGCTATTCTCTGAAGTCATTTAACAGCAAACATTAAACATTATCCAATACCCACAGCAACCACAGTCTAATTTTATTCTTTTTTTTCTTCTCCCCACACAAGGGAAAAAAAATTCCCTGTAGAAACTTAGATTTGTGCCAAATTTATGACTCAAAGACAAATTAAAATAAATAGACACGTGACATTAAACCAATAAAATGTTATATTGTGATAACCACAGAAATTTAAACATATTTTATGTACATATTTTAAATGTTTCCATACAGGTGTAACTGTCTGACTGTAAAATGAAACATGAAATGAATGTGCACAAACACAGTTTTTATTTATACAGAACATGCAAGTTTCACCTGCTGCTGGTTTTTTTAAAAATGTATGTCCACACAAAAGCTGTTTGGAAACCCACAAGAGGGGAGAATAACCACTATTACAAACACAGTCTAGTTGGGTTTTAGTTACACCAAGGGACAGTGGTGATATTCTCTTAAAAAACACTGTTTGGAGCTTTCCAAATCAAGGCATCTTCTGGAGTTTAGACAGTACATTTACTTTCTAAAAAGTTAACAATGATAAAATCTTAATGCTTTATTCTCTTGCTTGTCCATGCCAGTTTCACCTGAATATTTGCAGTGTTTATGCCCCCATTACCATCCCCTGTTGTGATCCAGCCAAGCTCTAAGTTTCATTCTTTCAACTTTTCCTACAACTTAATTTTTCCATCCCTTTACTCCTTAATTAAATTCATGGTTCACATCGTTGGATGTTCATATTTTAAACAAGAGTCAGGCATCAATACATTTTAGAACTGCACTAAACATAAAGTACATTATAAAATAAAACATTATGAGCTTCTGAAATGGAAAAAAGAATGGTATTGATTACAGAAGAGTTCTCACTTCCTGTAAACATTTCTATCTCCCTCTCTCTCCCAGACATACACACAGTAACTTTAAAGGAAAGCCAGAAATGAGAGTTTAATTAAACACCACCAGTCTGAATTTGAAATCAGTGCATGAACAGCTGGCCACCTTCCCAGCCCAGCAGCAGGCCACTCCAATTAACTGGGACTGGCAGCAGGGCAGTGCCATGGAAGTTCTGAACAAACAAACAGCCATCTATGTGCATTTGGGACACTGTAAATCCTCTAACACTGAGGTATTTAGCACCACAGAAAAGTGGTACCAGCAAAGAGGAGGCTGCTATTTCAGGCCATCTCTGAATCTTGTCATCTCCTGGGAGTGCACCAGGGTGCCTGTCAGGACTCTCAGGCT
Source organism: Notiomystis cincta (assembly GCA_013398075.1). Taxonomy (NCBI): domain Eukaryota; kingdom Metazoa; phylum Chordata; class Aves; order Passeriformes; family Notiomystidae; genus Notiomystis; species Notiomystis cincta. Next base: position 47,341 of record VZRX01020366.1, read on the forward strand.
GCAAATCCAGCTGGCTTTGCACAGAATAAAGAACTAAAGTTGTCCTCCTCAGCTTTTCCACCAACAATCTCTAACACTGGACTTATGCTCACTAATTGAAATGGTCCCCAGTATTTAAATGTCTCTGGTTACACAGGTAACATCTGTGAAACTAAAACTAATACTGTGTCCCTCGAGTAAAAACATCTTTGACAAGCCTGGCTCAGCAGAACTGTCCCTTGAGTAAGCCCCAAAAAGAACATTTGATATTCCTGACATTAAACTGAAGGGTGAGCAGCTACATACATTTTCAACAGGGCAGGACAGATGTGAACACAGGGGAAGTAAAAGCCACACAGGATATTCCTGATGCTCTTCAGCCTCTATCAAACTTTAATTCTGCAACCTGTTACCTTGCTCCCCCACTATTTCTGCAGCAGGACTCTAATTCTGCATTGTCCATGGCACTTTCACAATTGCTGAATAAATATTTTCTTATACACTTATCTCAGTATTTTGGTTTTGCCTTTTCCCTTTCCTTTCAGAAGGAAAAGAGAGATGAAGAAAAAATTCACTTCAATACTCACCTGAAACAATAATTAAATATTTTGGAGGAGAATATGCTGCATGTAGCATTTTTTCCTCCAAAGGACCCTCTGAATATCTCAGTCCTTTACACAAGGACAGGTTCCTTAATACCTAACAAATACAGCTTGTCTTTCCAGTGCAATATAAAACAGGATAAAAATTACCATGGCTGTTAATTAAGTAAAAAGGGCAATATAAGCAACCAACAAGAGATCAATTCATGGATTTAAAGACAATACTCACACACACACACAAATAAAAATGCAAATTAATTATATAAATTTAGAATATAGTCTGGAAATGATGTTGGTATTTTAAATTTCCAAACTAATTACAGAAAAAGATAACAACTTCATTAAATATTTATAAAAGTAGTAAATACCTGAAGTACTCACAGCAGTGGAATAAGGGTTATGAGCTCCTGTATTTTCAGCCCAGCAGCCACAACCATAAAGAGCTGCCTAAGGAAAGAAGCACAGTGTTCATAAACTTTAAGTGTATCAGATTTTTGGTTTATTCCATTTCCTTAAAAGAAAAAAAGAAAATACAAAAACAACCTCGAACTAACAATAATAATGAAAAAAGAAGAAACCCAAGAAAAATCCAAGTACTAATAGAAAAGATAAATAAGAATATCATAACCATATGGTAATTCCATTCCATTTTGCTACATCCTTTTCCTGTCCTTGAGATCTGAGTGTTTGTCATACAGTATTCTAGCCCAGCTTAGCAGAAAATGAGGGTAAAGATAACCCTGTTCATGTAAAGTCTCTTTCACTCTGCTATTCAAAAAAAAAAAAAACAAACCAAAAAAATTAAATACCTTTCAAAAGAGAACTGCTTTTTGGACAGTGGCAAATGTCAAGCAAAAATAGAGCTGTACAGTAATGGAGTAAAAAATTTCTGCTGCACCTGAAAATTCCCTAACAACAATAAGGTGGCACATCATAAATACATTATTATTTACATTAATAATAAATAGAACTATACATCATTTATAAACATAGTAATAATTATAAATATCACATCATAAATATGTGATGTGTTCTTTTATTACTTTTGTCTGTTCCTCAAATTCACAAGACCATTTAAAAATTAATTAGGACAGCTTACCTGAATACTGAGTAAAATCTTATTTTAAGACTTTAAGAGACCATTTGTGGTATTTAGGAGGTATTTAAGCCCAAGAATTAATTTATTGGTATCTCTGTCAAAGGTAACTAAGTACAGAACAAGGCCTTAGCTCTCACTGTTTACTACACTGAGGAAAAAACTAAAACCAACATTTGCATGTCAGTGCAGTGAAAACACTTCCAGCATTACCAGGAAGGAAGGGAGAGCAGAAGTTTGCTGTCCCAGCTCTTGATTGATACCACACCTGCTTGTGCCACTCAACAGTCCTTCCCAACTAAAAAAAATGTACAATAATTACCTGACCAACTCTTCCAGGGTGCTTGAGTGCTAAACCTCCACTGGAGACAGCAGCAGCAACATTTCCTTCTTGGTCAACAACAACTGCACCAACTGTGTCCAGTGTTCCTGAGTCGTTCTCCTGCAGGACACACAAACAGGAAAAACACAGGGAAATACAATATTAAAGTCAGATCATACTCCTCAGCAGTGGCCAAGTGAGAGGCCTAACAACAAAATGGATTTGTTATCCTGCACTTGGACCCACTGTGCTGCCATAAATCTTCCCAAAATGCTTTTTTTTGCCTCAGATAGGACCTCAATAAAACTTCTCCAGTAACAAGAAGGTAATAAATATCTCAGAACTCATCCAATGCTTAGATCACCTACTTTTACTCACACAAGTGCCAAAAGTCAGGTTTTCTTAGTGGTTGCCACTAGTTCACTAAGAAATGATTCAGCAGCTGATTGCCACATCAAAAGGCCTTTCCTAAAAGCCTGAAGATGACATTTTCAGAGGCTCTGATCTTTAAAGATGTGTGATTTAAAAAAAAATAAAATTAAAAAAAAGCCTAGCCCACCTCCCTAAAAAAAAAAAACCAAAATCCAAAAACAAACAAACTAAAAAACAACAAACAAAAAAACCCAAAACAAATAAACAAAAAAAAACCCACCACAGCCAAAAAGCCAAGCAGCTGTTTATCAGGTAAAGAGAAAATACTGATATTCTGAGGAAGAAAATACTGATATAAGACAATAAATAGAAGCCTCAAGACAAAATCTCCCCTAGGACAGATTCCTTCTGCCAGACTTGTTCTCAGTTCAGGAATCTTTAGTGAGTGAAGCAATTTCCCCTTTATTCCCTGTAACTACAGAAGTGTCCTTACTCCCAGGACTTCTCAGGGAGATTTACCCCTCCAAGAGCAGGGGTCTGTCTTTATGTCCATCCCCCCTTCCTTAAAACACCACACTAAGTCCCTCCTAGAGAAGGAGCAGTTTCCCCTCTCTGCCTTGGCCTAATTCCCCTCTCTACAGAACTCAGACTTGATGCTCCACCACACACACAGCATGCAGTGTACAGAAAATAAAACAAATAAACAAAACTCATCCATCCTGTACTCCACAGATGCAAATTGCTGCTGCACAAGCCTCTTGCCTCTTAATATAAACTTACCCAGTGAAATAATGCCAAAGTTTTTCATATAAATGTGGATTTTCTGGACTAGAATTCAGAGGGAGGAATTAAAATAAAAACCCCTAACTATTCAACTTGAAATTATCAAGTTCCCATCATCAATTAAATTTTACTGTGTCACTCAGTAAAGCAGGATTTCTAGGACTGCAACACTGATGATACTCTGGCCACACTTAATCTAAAACACTTGGCTTAATTCTGTGTTAATCTCCAGTGAAGCACCACCATATGCACTTCTCAAGCACATGGAACTCCTGGGCAGGAATTTCATCCTGGGCTTTCCCCCAGACAAACAGTTTCTTCTCTGCACCTCCACCAGACCTTCCCTAGCAAGTTCTACACTCAGGAGCTGGGACTGAGCATACTCAACACTAAAACAAAAGGATGGATGTCCCAACAATAAAGCAGAGCACTGCTTAGAGTTACTGCAGAGAGGGGAGAAAAGTTACAGATCCACAGGTTCAGCTGGCACTGGGGAGAAAACCAAGTTCAAACCAGAGGAAGGAAGGATTAGGGCTCAGAGAGGGTAGGAAAAGTAGAAACAAAAGGAGTTTTGACTACAGGAGCAAAGTGGATAAGAAAAGAGCCAGCTCCCTTCCAAGCTGTAAAGATGAAAGAAAATCAAGGAACCCTTTTCTAACATCTGATGTGCAAAGGTATTTTCCATCTCCCAGGACTCCCAGACACATCCTGAGCTAACACCAGCCCAGTTCAAACAAGATTCTTCAGTGGGCTGGAAAGGTGCAGATTCCCACCCTTGGAGGTCTCCAGGATCAGACTGGACAAAGCTCTTCCCAATATGAATTTCCATGTAGAGAAGAACTACTGTGATACAGGTGTTGCTGTCTACCCCCTGTCTCCTTTTATCAAAGGAAATTCTACTCACAACAAAAAACTTGATTAACAGACAACTACAGATATAAAAGCAAGCCTGTCAAAGTTAGGAAATACCAGAATTAAGGACAACTGTACAATCTTAATTGATATTAAACATGTAGGGCTCCTAAAATGAACAGAAATTATCTTAGAGGAACACTGTTTAGTATGGGAAAGTTTTTTGAATCATCTAGCAGCTTAAAAAAATGTTTGCAGCTTTCTTTGCAGCATCTGTAAAACTCTCTGCTTGATCTGCCCTCCATTTCCACACAGATCACATGCATAAATATTTGCCTTCAGTAGCTAAATTACTTTCTTAAAAGACATTTTAATCTAAACCCATAAGCATTTTGAAGTATATGTGGTACATAGAACTTTCTTCACCATTATTTCACTTCAAGGAGGAGCTATTTCCTTATTTCACTTCAAGGAGGACCTATTTCCTATCAGTATTTGTTGTTAATTCAGTGATGCTTTGTTTGCTTTAGCTTACTTTATTTTTCAATGGGGCAGCTTTGAGACTGGAAATCTTTTCTAAGGGAAGCATTGCTAAGGGAAGGTTGAGTTGGCCCACACAACCTTCTGAAGAAAACCTGTATTTTTCTTTCTGGTAATATAAGTTTAGTGTTGGGATGGGGGGGACTGTGATCAGAACAAGTGTCACTGATATAAAGGTGATGCTGTATTTCTCCTCATTCACCAAACTGCAAACCAGTGATGACCAGTTCTACTCTATATCCAATGGAAAAGCAGATTGTTGGTATCTTCTGCTCTATCTGAGCTACACTGACAGCCCTGTGATTTCTGGATCAGCAAACAAAGAGCTCCTCACAATTAACAAAGGAGCTTCCTGTACATCTCCTACAGGAAAGCATCAGGGGCCTGAGGAGTCACAGCAGGACTGCACCTGCTGAGAAGGCTTTCAGTGTCACACATTTCATCTCCTCAAACCACAGCAATGTGGAAAAGTAGAGGCTCCTCTCCAGCTAGTGCCAGGACTATACAATAAAAAAAAGTGTGCTAAAACTACAGTTCACAAAGTCTAAAATAATCCCAAACTTCATACAGGTCCAACAGGGACTAAACAAGATCCAGCTTCCTTGTCCTTATCTTTCTGTTGATTGATTTATTTAGCTACTTAAATTTTAAGATTTAGCAGCTTCCAAAGGAAATGTCGTGATATTTGTTACCAACCTCTGTATCTGACTTCAGCTTGTAGTTTCTACTTGTCCACTAAAAGGCAGTTTGGGGGTTTTAACAATGCAATATTGCAACCTAAATACAGTCTACTATGAAGTTAATATTTTGCATGGAAACAACTGAAGTGTTATAAGTCAGATCCCACATTACTTAATTTGCACCTTGCAACAGTAAAGAAATTAATTTATTAAACTATGGTCCAAAGACTCAGATTTTGCTAAGAACATGCCCACAAAACAGCAAGATGCTCATCTCCACAAAGGCACTTAAAAAAACCCCTCCTTCCCTCCTGCACATAAAAAAAATGTAAATATTCATCACTACAAGCCCCTAAAGAAGCAATCAGCAGTTGAGGAGAGCTCTACCCAGTGCCAACTGAAAGATTCTACACACAGGGTCTTCTCCCTCTCCACTTGAGAAGGTTTTGAAATGCCATGAGAATTACCACTAAATCTCATCTCTGAGTATATCTGACAAAATACAAAATTAATCACATTGAAGCAATTAACATTTATATGCTATTACCCAACCACCTAATTATACATAAGTCAATGAGCAATCCCAGCCTTCCAGTTTAACAGTTATTTGGTGTGTAAAAAAAATCAGTTTGTTTGATCTTCATGTGCAAGATGAGGAAATTCTTCCATTCTGTATTTCCATAGATAAGTTTTGTTGGTTTGTTTTGCCTTTGGCTAGAATGGATGAAAATTATTTAGGTTTCTTTCTGTATTAAATGGACTTTGAAGTATCCTTTTGAAATCTGTAAGGTAGTATTATCAAAGGCCACTTCCACACAAATGTGGGATAGAAAATTTCTTTCCTTTTTAAGGAAATTTCCAAACTGCAAAACTAAGACAGACACTAGGATTGCCATAGTTGACTATTACACTTAAAATTACCTGTACACAAACAAAAACATATTCTAAATATGTTCAGTCTTAATAGAATAACTGAAGAACATGGAACTGTTGATTCCATACTTATAATTAATAATATTTAATAATATGTGGGTACCTATGTTAAACTAGACAAAAACCAAGCCAGTTTTAACAAAACTCAGACTAATTAATGTTATTTATGGAGTTAAATAATTAGACTATAAAATACTAAGTTAAAAACACTAATCTATTCCAAAATCTTGTGGACTGAGGGTTCCTAGTGTCACTTATTCAAATCATGCAGAGGACAACTTTTAACCAATATACTGAGATCACTTGTAAAAGTTTGTAATAGCAGAAGACAAATTAAAATTAGGGCTTGTAGCCAAACTCTGAGCTATTTTCAGTGACAATTTCCTCTGGTAAAAGACAGACTAAAAGTAAGCAGACAAATGTTTACTTCTGATATTTACTGCTGCTTGAGGGGAGAATTTGAGAATGGCATCTGGCTGAATGAACACATCACAGTCACCCCCCAGGAGAATATTTAGTTCATTTTTGTTTGTGTGTGAATTATTTCTTAGCTATGTAAATCACTAAGACTCTACAACTTAAAAAAGGCTAAATTTTTACACCTTCAAAATGTTGTGAAGTTATTAATGGATCTTCCTGTGTGCAAATGCAAAACCCTCTGCAAATCCTACACTGGGTGCACAATGAAAAACACAAAGTGAAAACTCCATTTACTCAGGAAATAAAAGGCCTTCAGTAAGTTACACTGCCAAGTTTTTCCATACAAACTCTGACAAATTTAAACAGCCTCATCCTTTTTGAGGTCAGTGTTTTTAAATTCTTATCATCAAGAACTAATTTTTAAGCCCTTGTTTGTCTTTTTAGCTGGTGACATTTATCAGTAGCTCAAACTCTAAGTAATTTCAGTTTTGGTGTGCACTATTATCTCTTCACACTGGCCTGTTAGTTTTGATTCCATTCAAATTCACCTTTGTTAACATCCTTTCTCCCCTGCTCTCTCCACAGCCTGCAGCACTGGGCACATCAGCTCAGCTGCAGCACAGATTTGCAGTGGGTGAGTCAAACCAGGTAATAAAATGAAGTCTTGCTGAAAGGAATGGTCTGCAGCTCTAGAGAAACACAGCTGATTAAAAAGTTACATGAGTATTTATCGATTAAAATAACTTTGACAAGATTAACTTCTAATTATTCAAGTATTTAAATGGTTTTAAACCAGTTATTTAAAATCTTCTATGAGAGCACAGCTTTGACAGCGTGAATTTCAGGGCAACAAATCACATGCCTCATCCTTGCTAAATGACCCTTTTCTACCAGTTTGGGGAGAAATATTCTACTATTTTTTCTTTCTTTTAGAATCTGATTTTTCATTTAAAAAAAAAAAAATACTATGAAAACCTTACTGTGGCTAGCACAAAAATTCCAGTTTGAGAGCATGGCTTGGTTTCCATCCCTGCTGCAGGGACAGGGTGTGCCCAGAGAGGTGACAGCAGCAGTGTTTGCTGTTGCTGGGTTACTCACCAGGGAGAAGAGCTCTATTTGACCACCTCCTTTACCCAGCACTGACCTTGGGGTCTCCCAAAGCGCTGCAGAGGACCCTGGAGCCCCTGGGCTGCCAACTGCAGGTCGGTAAGCTCATGCACTGGCACATGTCTCAAGCACTGACTTGGCCCTGAGTACGTGCACAGCAATGCTGCACAGGGACCCCTCCTCCCTCAGTTTCACACTCTCAGTTCACTCAAGCCCTGTGAATGGGAAAAGTGCCAAAGTGAGCAACTGACTTCCATGCCTTCCCCATCCTTCATTTCTTCATGTCTTAGCTCCTTAAAACAACCAGAATTAGCACCCTGCTGGAGAAAGCATCTTATCTAAGAGCACAGAAGTAAACTGCCTGATTTATCACTGTTTGCAGACTGCAGAGAATACACTTTGGCTAACAGCTCTCTGGGATTTCTACCTGATTTATAGCAATATATGTAACTACACAGTGGTCAGACAGCTCAGCAAAGCAAAGAGAAACGGGCCAATCCAAAGGCCTGCAGGTCCCAAATAAAGCACAGGAACTTGATTTAATGAGCTACACTTTGATACTCAACAGTAAACACAAATACTGTGAATGACTGGGTCACAGATAACAGAAGCTCTACATTCTAACCAAGAAGGAGGGGGACAGAGGGAATCCTGGTCATTTTGTAGCACAGGTAATATGGGCCAGGTCAATGCCAAATGCATGCACAGATGCACATGTTTACCTACCTGGTATTTCAAATTTCACAATTCCAGTTCCATAATGCAGTGTGCTCAGGAAACATTAAAAAGTGGGAAACAGGGACAGAGATCCCAAGCTAAAGAAAATGTTTTGGTAAATAATTATCTCTTTGTGTTTACATTTGTCCTATTTCCAGTTCAAAATGAGCAAATTATTTTTCTTAGCACAAACAAGATACAAAGTGATGGTCTGGTTTTCAAATAGCAAAGCAGAAAATTTTAAGTGCACTAAGTTATCATCTAAACATTAAGATGGACAAGGAGAACAAGCTTCTACATCAGCCTTATCATGTAAGACATGAAATTTATTAGCAACCAGCTGTAAGTTTAGGATGACAAGAATTTGAAACAAGAGCTAACCTTTTCATTTGATTGTCTTCTTCTCTTTAGTTGAATGAGATCTGTTTCCACCTTTTCGGCCAACTCCAGCTTCCTCTTGTTCCTCTTAAAAGCTGCTAAACTAAACCCTATAAAAATAGTTCAAAAGCATGTAACTAAGTCAAATTTACTTAATTTCAGCAAATATTGATAAGCTGACATTTTGAAGGACACATCCCCCAGTTCTTTACTGATGCAAAAAGCATCAATGAAAAGCCAAAAATTAAGTATTCAAGTCTCAGTACAAGATCTTTTCCTAAAGTTAAAATGTTCTATTATTGTTCAGCAACGGTGATGAGTAAAATATCTGGTAGAAACACATCATGAACACATGGAAGTTGGTCTAAATATCCCTGGCAAAGAAGCAGCACTGCACAGAAGAGAACAGAATAAGTGGCTTGTGTTAAAACTGTTTTTGACTGCTGACAAGTAAATAGATACCATGTGAGCTCATTCTGATAGCCATAAAATTAGGCTACTATTTTATTACCTTAATCACATATCTGTATGTTTATCCATATATTTAAAGCCACACACAAGCCTAGCAGCAGTTGATGCTCCATGATCCAACACAGTCTAAAGACCACCTAGGTCTCAACAAGACAAACATCTACTTTCCACATCTAAGCCCCACATTCAGAAAGGAAGTGCTCTCCAAAGAGGACTAAAAAATAAAATTGTTATGCTTAAGAGACCAAAATGACATGTTCCCATTTTAGAAGTTTCAGTTCATGAACAAATTGCAGATATTGACATATTTAAATTAGTTTTGATTCAGTACCATCCCCAGGCTGTTTTAACATCCTCTGTAAAATGTAAAGAGGTGGGGAGAAAATGTCTTTTGTCACTTTTTTAACCACACCAAATCATGCTGTTGGGAGAAAGAACAATTTGAATTTTTTACTTACACAAATAAGTCACGAATTCAATGGAATCTAAAAAGCACAGGATTTTCTATAAACTTCAAAAAATGCCATTTTAACTGAAATTCTGGATAGAGCTACATCACTGTTATTCAGAAGAGTGGAACAGCTGCACAAAGTGTAGTAATAAACTCAGTATTGCAGAGCTTTCATTTACAATTCTCACAATGTACACAGACAGTGAGCATTTTACTTTGAAACTTCTCCATGCAGGTGTCAAAGTCACCTAGTGAACTCTCTTTTAATCATATTTTTAAGCATATAAAATGGGACCTTAACACACAGTTAGTTATTCAAGTATAGAACTCGAAAAGTAATGAGAAAGCTGGCATTTCTCTCCAAAAACCTAATGAATACCAGTTTTTAAAAATGCAAACACACATTAATCTGCCATCACCAAGAAAGGAATTCATTCTGCTATACAGAGCTGATTAATGCAGCTACTTAGGACACACATTTCTGTGTTTGAAATGAGGATGGAGAGGTAAAACCTGAATACTTGATAAGGGGGAGCAGGCAAAGAATCATTTTAGTCAAGTACTAATTGGCAGTGGGGAGAAACAAACTAAAAACCTCTCACAATTTAAGAAGTTGGCAAACAGAAGTGCCCCAAAATAAACTAAGCCAGCACATTGTTTTTAAGATAACTTCTAAATAGGAGAACTCTAAGTTGACCAAGCACAGCAGATACTTTTGGGCAGAACCACAGGGGGTAAGAATGGCCCTGGGGTTCCTCAAAAGCAGGCACTATCAAGGAATAAATATGCCTAAACCTGTTAGCTGCTGCTGCCCAGTGCCCTGCTGGGACCTAAGAGAGGCAAGAGGATGCAGGAGCCCACCCATGCAAACCTGAGCAGGTCCCTCATGTTTCAGAGCTGAAAGTCAGCAGTTCCTGAAGCCTTGTGCAGCATCCAGTCCAAATGCATCACAAAGATCACATCACACACAGAGGACACCTGGACTAGCTCCAAGCTGGCCTGCCAGCTGCACAGTGCTGCCACAGGGCCTCTCAGCATCTCCACTCCACCTGTACCTTGGCAGCATGTTTACCCTGCCAGTTGCCCACAGTTTGTACACTAAATTCTCCAAGCTCCAGATGTTTCATTCACTTAATACTACAGGCCCTACCCAAGCAATTAATTTTCAGAGGTTACCCTGTGCTTTAACATTGTTTGTCTTTTCAAAACAAGAAAAAAACAGACGACTTACTCTGAAGGACCTGTTAAAAATAACTTATCTGCATTGTTAATTCAAAGTGGTATCAGTAAGTGAAATAAAGGGCAGAAAACACATACATCTTAACAAAGAAGTGCATGTACCTTGGGACATGTCAGACAGACAGATGAAGAAGCTTTCTAGTAACATTTAATGATGCAGGTTGGAAGGGATGTTAGGAGGTTGTGTAGTCCAACCTCCTAAAAAAACAAATCCAATTTAAAAGGGCTTGTCAGGGTCTGAGTACTTTTAATAAGGGAGATTTCACAACTCCTCTGGGCCTCTATTCAATATTTGATCAACCTTGGGTTTAAACAAATAAGGCATTAATTCACACCCTTCAGCTTTGTTCAGCTCACCAGGAAACATCACACCTGTCACATCAGTCCAGTCACACATCCCCAAGAAGGGAAGTTCTTAAGCTCAGGCTACAGTCAACTTCAGAATCGTTATTAGGATTAATTTTCCTCTGAGAGGTGAAGATTTTGTTCTGGGAAGGACTGATGAGTAAGAGCCTTTCATTATTTAAGGAAAATAACTACTAGCAATAAAATATTTTAAATTATTTAAAGAAAATAACTACTTATCAATTCCTCTTTGCAGGATAAGCCAGCTAATACCTCCAAAGTGACCAAATAACCATGAAATAAAGGACCAGGTTACAATTCAAAACCTGGCAATTTTTTTCTCTCATAGTTTTATGCCCAACTTCAGTTTAAAAAATAAGTCTTGAATCTGAACTTTTTTTCTCTCCCCAGAATATGGGAATAAAGACTAAAGCAAGTGAAAGGCTGCCTGCCCTCAGTTTATTCCTGCCTTTGTGATGCTCTATGTAAAACCACTACAAATATCATTAAAATGAACAGTACTCTCACTGCTTCATCTTGGTCTACTAGTGACAAAAGAGACTGAAAAACACAAGTGAGCTTCAAACTACACACATGAAAGATGAAATTAAAGCTTTCTGAAAACATCCTCTAAGTTTGGTCCTTGGCAAAGAACATATTAAAACATTAAATTAAAACATTTTGTGAACTAAAATACAATCCAGGATTCAAATGTGCTTGGTTAACAATGCACACACAGCATGGAAAAACAACCCACAGAAAATTTGTTTTGAAAATAAGCACTGTAGACAGAAAGAAAACACCTATACACAATTTGAATTCATAGTTCACATTAAATCTGAAACAAAACCTCAACTTTGTGGTTCAAGAACACTGAGAAATTTCATTTATCCTAATGACAGTATAAAAACCACTCTCACCTTCTCCAACAAGACAGTGCATTCCAAGCTTGAGAAAAGGAAAGGGTCACAACACAGTGATGAAGACAGGCATGTTTTCCTAAAACAAATGCAATATTGCTACATCAGCCTTATGTTGCCTGGTCAAGGAGGAAGGGAAGTAAGAGAAGCAAAGCTTACTGAAACTAGAAAGAGAGCTGATGGAATTCTAGCTTGAAAAAGTTTTGGATCACAACCCAGAGGTATTGTTGAAATCTATGGAAAGGTATGTAGTAAAACATCCTTTGATTCTGCTCAAGAATTTAGAAGTTTAGATAAAATCCCTGTCAATTTCTACCCTACCCAGGAACAGCATGTACTCCACATCAGGCTTAAAAGAACTGAGAGTTGAGTCTTGGGAGCCACAGAGGACAACCAGCCCATCTGCTCTGCTCCCCCATCTATGCATCTACTGGCATAAATAAAACTGCCTCAGAGCTGCTGGGAGAGGAAGGAAAAAAGAAAAAAGGCCCACAGCTTTACAAAAAAAAGACTGTTCATGTTTAAACTCCATTCTCAGGCCTCACACAGACTAAAGACAACCATAGCACATCAGAAGTGAAGTCTTATAAATATATCCAACCTCACTTACAGTATTTATCACACAGCCCTGCCTTGCAGCATGGTGTGCCTCTTGTGGAAGAAATCATCTTCAAGGGCCTGGAAATACCTTCCCACTCCTCCACACTGCCCCTTCAGCCCCCAAGGTACCGACAGGAGCAGCCCACGAGTGCTGTGCAGTTTGGGTGTCTCTGCCAGCCAGGGGAAGCACTGCTGGAATCTCTGGCCATGGCAGAGGTGGGAAAGTGAAGGGGTTTGCCTGGGAGAAGTTCAGAGGCTGGGCACAGAAGAGATGCAAGCAGCTGCTGCTCAGCACCACTCCCTCGCCTGCAGGAGAGGTCGGTGTTAGTGGATGTGGTGATCAGAACACACAATAATTATCTGTAGATGCAGAGGAAAAATCTCACAGATTCATCCTGCTCAAAGCTAAGACTGCTGTAGATGTTCAAAAGGTTCTGATGTTCCTGGATACCCTGATGAGAAAGGGCCACAAGACCTTCATTAGATTATTAATTAGCACAAGATCCATCTCCTAAACTATTACTGCTAGACAATAAATACACCTTTTTTACAGGCTTTTTCCATCATTATCACCACCTAACAAAGATGAGAAAGATGAACATCAATCTTAAGAGATGAGAAAGTAATTTTCACCAAGCAGGTCAGTGGAAGAGATCATCAGTCTCTGAGTCAGTTCAGAGACCCATCTGTGTGCCACTTGTTTGCCATAAAACTTCACATCATTCACTCATCTCCTGAACTCTGATCATTCCCTTAACTCCTTCAACCATTATACTGTGTACAAGTAAAATTTAATCAATTAATTAAATGATACAATGACTAAGTAAATGAAAGACAACTGCACTCCCCATTCTACACAGCTCTTCAGAACCTTTCTTAGTTACCTTTTGTAGCCCATTAGAAGTGATTCAGAGAGCAGAGGGAAATGAAAAGCAGACTTGTCCTACACCTGGAGTCCTTGAATTGCACATACAGACCTAAACACAACACTAAGACACCTCTCCATTTTTTAAACAGTACAACTGACACATATCTACCTGTTAATTCTAGCCCTGAGTGCTTTAAACAGGCCTGCAGATGACAGGTTGTTTATTAGAATGCACTGTTCATTTCTTGCCCAAAGTTAATGCAAAACATTTTTACTATGAAGTCCATGTTTCCTGAAAATCCCCATGCTTTTATAAGCCACATCTATTCCCTTATTTATTTTCAGCAAGACTGACAATTTAGAAAATGTCTATGTGAACAACTCTGTACTTTCAAATAGAGGTAGAAAATACGAATTTTTAGCACCACTAAATGAAAAATCAAGTTGAGGACAATATTCAAACCTTCCTGGTTACAGTGGTGGAACAGCAATTTGGGAATACAAACATCAAATACAAACTTTCTATCACACACATTACAAATTATTATGCCACTAAACAATACACAACCCATAAGTGTTCAGCAATTCTTGTTTAAATCAAACTATAAACTGAAAATACTAAGAAAACTCCAAGAATATTTTTAAATCTTTGAAACAGAGATAGAGCTCTGAGCAATCATATAGCACCCCCTGGCAGACAGTGCTTAGAGTCAGCTGGCAGAAGCTTGCTGCATTTTTATCTTTCTATTCCATATTAAAAGAGAACAAAACTATTGGAGAAGAGAATTAAAAAGGGATATGCAAGCAAATTAGTTAACCCACAGGAATTCAAATGATTTAGTGGAGAATTCTGTCAAGCAGTTGCTAAACTAAATGACACAAATGAAAACAGACAGATGAAAATAAATTTCTTCTTAACAAAGCTATTTTAAAGGACAAATTAACACCACTTAGACTTGTGTCAGGACTAAAAGCCTACTAGAGATAGTTTCCATGTTGCCATACTTTGACAGAAACAGCAACATGAATGGGAGACAAAGGCACTTGGCAAAAGCATATTAAAAAAATAACCTATCTCAGAGCACTACTCTATAATCTGTTCTTTATAACACAACTCAGGGTAAACTGCTGCTAGACATTTTCTTGCAAGAAATCTTTTTTTTTTGACATCAAGCAGTTTTTCCTGAACCTGGAAGCTTTTCATTCAAAGCATCTTCTGGGCACTTTGGCCCAACCTTTTTCCTGGGTAACACTCAGCTGTTCTGATCTCAAGACAGCAAGTGACCCTACAATTCTATCTCCAAACCCAGGGAGGATTTACAGCATGTATTCACACTAACCAAGCTTCCTGATCAAATCCCCCAAACCCTTGAGTTTTTCTCCAAATCTTTCATTCTCCCCTTAAAAACAAAGAAAACACAGTCTGAGTCACTGTCCCAAGCCACTGCCTGAAATTCATAGCACAGCTCCAGCAATATGTAAATGGTTTTTTTTAATACAATAATAATGAAGTAATGAGGTAACTGGGAGTGAGGTGAAATTTGGGGGTTTGGAGGAGAGGCAGGCAAGAGTGGTGGTCAGGGAGACAAACAGCATCACTAGAAATAGCACAGGCTGCATAACACTCATCCAAAAAAGACTCTCACTCATTGAAGAATCCAAACAGCTGGAAGATAAACAGGAATTTCCTGACATGCACCTAGTTAGTTAAAAAACAGTAACAAAATACAAGTAATGATCTGTTACAAGTAGCATTTCAAACCAAGCCACAGCAGCCCTGAGTCTGTTGAACCAGATGGGATCTTCTAAGTTATTCAAGGTAATAAGAGATTTTGAAAGGATTCTGAGACCTGACCATGAGCTTTTATTCATCAAGTCTCAAAATAATGACAATGAGGTAATTCATAGTTGTAAAGGTTTTTGCAGTTGCTGGAAACTAATATGGGTTCAAAAGGCAACAAAAATTTCCTGTCAGAAAATGCCAGTTTATTTTCTGTGTATGCAGGAGTCACTACCAAGTCAGGAATAATAGAAGAGATAGGGGAAGGGAAGCAAATATTTGCTCTTACATCCTCCCTTAAGCATCTTATTTGTGGCTACTCTTGAACTGCATGGATCCACTGAAGATATTCTTGCTCTTATATAATCATTCACTGAGCTGCTCACAGCCACTTTCCACATTGTTAGTTACAATTTGCTGCATGAGGAAGTGCCTTCCTTCTCTTTCCCTCTGTAGACTGAACATTGTAAGCAAATGCAAAATGCAGTCTTGTACCATGATATCTTTGTCAAAGCTAATTTGCATCTATTACAGGCTGAAGTGACAATTTCAGAGAGAAGTGTCTCAGTTATTACTCGTGCAGGCACCAATTTTGGCAGTTGAGGAGGTACCTCAAATTTACGTTGCCTATTTAAAGTGGTACTTTTTAGCATTTGTAGGAGACTGCACTGTACCATAATTTAGCACTTCTAAATTGTGATTACACTCTCAACACCTGGATTACACTTTCAAACCAGTCTCTCCAGCACAGGGTAACAGAGTGCTGGGATAAGCCAGTGGGGGCTCTGTACTGGCAGCAATTAATAAATTCAGCTTCCTTGCAGACTGTGGGCAACACAGACAGATCACATTTCAAGTGCTTGGGGTTTTTTAAAACCACCCACTCCACACACTGGTAAATCACCAGGTTCCTACAAACAGCAGAAATCCCATTTCCTCACACACCTGACAAACCAAAGAAGACAAAGCACCTGAGCCTTGACAAAACCTTGATGGAACTGAACAAGTAACATGGTTTAAAACATGCTTCCAGTTTGGTGCTGAGACACTTTGATGGCTGTGAGAGAGTTATGGAGCATGAGGACAAAGCTGCTCTTTGAGACTGATCACAGGCAAGCTCTGTCCATGCAAACCAAGCCCCCAAGGCCCAGCCTTGCTTACAGCAGCTCCAACACTGCTCTCCTCATCCCAGGTCCAAGAAAAGGGAGACAGAACAAGACAACTTCAAGAATATTATTTTCCATGTGCAGCACAGAGAAGCCAAGACATGAACGTGGTTCTCCCTGCCAATACTTACTGCAAGTACACATCTGAATTTGGGGTAGAGCTTTGTGGGGGGAAAGGGGGACATTTCAGGTTGGGTTTTTGTAAGTAAGTTACTAAACATATTTTCCTGCTGTTTGGCAATTAGTTCAGTTCTTCATTTTACAGAGCTATTCAGAAGACATGTAATTTCTAGTTAATTTACCCCCAGTTCTCCGTGCAAACTTTACAACAGCAACTGTAGCAAGCACAATCAAAAAGTCTCCCTTTTTTTGAAGGCTGGGATGTTATTTAACAAAACAGCTCACTTCAGATGAGATCTCTTTTGGTTGCTTGGAAACATCATTCTGTTTGATTGTTCCTTAAGCAGATCTAACTTTCCTTTCCATGGTAACATTGGATAAATTTATTTTGGCTTCTTACATGTTATCTGTGAGAGAGTTTCCAATTTCAGTTGTAACAATCCCATCTTGTCACACATGATGTTAATGGCCTTTTTCCAATCCCACTGACCAGAGATCAGTGAAGTACAAGATTTACTTTGTTAAGGACTGGGACAGGAATCAGTGTAACATTTTCTGGAACTGATTTTTCAGGTTTTTGTTTACTCTTGCATTGGTTTTTTTTCAAAGAAAAAATATCAGATATGCTACCATTAATGATTATACTGCAAAATTAACTTTTGTTTCAAGTGTTTTAAACCAAATTGTTTTGCTAAATACAAGTATGCTGAATGTACTGCAGAGACAAAAAGCAACCAGTGTCTTTTGGAACAGGATTGTGAAAATACATTGGCTGGGATTATTCTTCTGCTGTTTCTCCAATGTAAACTCATAGTATGGATTAGGAAAGTCAAACCAGCAGTGGCCATCCCAATTTTTAAACTGTAATGTGCAGATATGCCCTGACTGGGTAGATTGTAGCTGGCAAATTTATCATCTGGTAATGAATCTCATCATCTCTGTCACAACAGGAACACACTAGTACTACAAACAGTTAAAATCTGTGCCTCCAAATGGAATTAGTCAAGGCCCCTTCTTCCTGAAGTTTCTCCTGCATTAAAGTAGCAACTACTTTACTAAAATGAAAAGAGAAAAAAAAAGGCAACTCCCTCCCCTCTCAAAAAAAGAAATTTCAAATCTTTAAGTGTTTTTACTCTTACTAGAGCCACAGAAATAAAGGTGTTCTGCTCAACTCAGCACAACAGTTGTTCTGTAAATGCTGTTTAGGACAGCAGATGGATAGAGAAAAAGTTTCAGTCATGTGGAGCCAGAGATCAAAACTTTCTGTTCAAAATAAAACGTGTCATGCAGATGCAGGAAAATTGGCATGATCAATAAAACAGTGCCACTGTTTCAGGGGTTACACTTCAGCACTGAGCATCAACAATTCTCAGCTGCACTTTCTAAGCACTTCTACATTTAAAATTAGACCAAACAAAAGGCTTAATGGGAGCCCTGGGTTTCAACCTGATCTAGGGACGAGTCATATTTGAAGTAGTAATACTGCTGACTGTAAAATAAACATTCCTAACCTTCTGCCTTCTCCTTCTTGGGGTAATAACCTCTGATTTCTCTCCTGCACAATCCCAACAGGCAGCACAGGGCACGTTCCCACCCACCAACTACAGACTGGGAGTAAAGGCACTTTCCAAAAGGGAGGAGGGCTGAAGTAGAGAAGGAAGGGAGTCACATCCTCCTTTCCAAGGGTAAGGGCACCCATTTTTGGCCCAGGTCATATAGGATGTATTAATCTAACATAACCACTTATTTTATTTTAAGACAAGAAGCTTTTCTAAGAAGCTGGTGTTAGTATACAGTAGAATCCAAGTCTGTTTTCCAGATTAGGTTATTCTATCAGAGTAGGTGAAGTGAAGCCTTAGGTGAAATGTGAAGCCTTTTAAAAAATAAAAATAAAGAGGCAAATTAATTTGACAGCCTGTTTAGACAGGCCAGTTCTGGACAAGGACCCAGAGATGAGTGTAACTACACAACCTCAGAGACAAAGAGGCACCTGCTGAATTTTGATATATGGCTAGTTGGTGCTGTTAGGATCCAAGATGGATCACAACTGGAGCTTTTAAAGAGCCTCCATTTTGGTTAAAAAAAAAAGTACATCATTGGATTTAGTCCTAGAACCACGGAATCACTCAAATCAGACGTTGCTAAAATGCAGCTAAAGTAATAATTGACCATTTTTTCTCTTTAGATACTTATTAGAAAATTAGTAAACTTCAACAACCCTTATAGACCATAACACCACAAGCTAGCTGAATGTTAAGAACAATGAAGTGATGTACACCTCAAAAGATGAGGCACCATTTAAAGTTACTCTGCCCTGTTCTTCCTACTGACACCACCAGTTTACTCACTTGTAGCCATGATACCTGGAGGACATGCTGGTATCCCGTGATCAACTGCCCATCTGTAAGCTCCTTCACCAACTAAAAAGCTAGGAGACACAGAAGAGGGAGTTTAAACAAAACCACATAACAAATCCCCCTTTGCTTGCAATTATTTTTTCTATTTGGTTTGGTCATTTTTAAATCATAAGCTGTCTGTATTTCACAGGACCTGGCTGCTGTAATTACATTTGGCAACCTTGTGTAGTTTCATTAAAAGACTAGGCAGCTCTGACATTTAGTTAATTGCTGGACGAAACCAAGTGCTACTAAATTTGAAATTCATTACCAAATAGCATCACCTTTCAACTGCAGCTAAAGCAGGACAGAGCTGTCTTGAGTCTTGCTCTCTAGAACAACTTAGCAAGATCCTGAAGACCAAAAATATGGGATGAGTAAGGCAAGAATGGTAAGCTATTTCCAGTAAAGTCAGCCAGTGCCAAAGGAACACCAAGAAGTATTTTGAGTACAACCCAAGCTAAAAACTAACCTTATTTAGAAGGATTAAGGTCTATTTCATGGAGTTTTATCAAGCATTTGCAAATTAGACTAGCCCACTAAATCTTAAATATACTTGTAAAAACACTCCAGCCATCTGAGAAGCTGTTTTCTAGTCAGTGCTGAACACTTTACCATAGTGAGACAGTACACACTGCTGTGACAGCAAACAGAAAATATACACACACATGGAACTTGCAGGGATAGAAGAAAAAGCAAATGTCAATTATATCTGTTGTTTCCCATTAAAGAAATTAATCTTATTGCCTAAAAAAGGGTATGCAGTAGCTGGAAACACTTTCCTAAACCTGCTGTGCAACACAATAAAGGACAACTACTTCCAATCTCAGTTCAAAACTGGACAATGAAGTTAAGAATAAGATAAATGCCTAGGTAAGATTAAGATAAATGCCTAATGGGCCCAAGAAACAAAGACTAAGAATTTTCAGCAAATTGGAGAAAGTTTTACAGAAATACCAGAGTTATTAGCACAAGTCTAAAGAAGTTATTCCAGCTACAAAGTGATCCCTGGGGCCATGCAGTTCTCCTCAGTTTCTGAGAACAATATTGATTTAGCAAATCTGTTGGCATTAATGCTGCTGGAAGTTTTCTCCACAGTGCTGTATCCAACACCTGCAGCTTTCTTTATGTAGTATTTTGTGGTGGTACTTTCTATCTTCTATATGATTTGACCAATCCAAGAGGTGTGCCCAGTCTTTCTTTACCAAAGTCCCAAAAAAAGGTTGATCTAAGTGAGAATTTGAATTGTTAAATACATATTTCTTACCATTGTTAGTGGAGTTCCAGGTAAGAATTGTTCACGTTGCAAGACACTGCAGGCTAAATTATTGGGTACTTTGGGAGAGCTCAGGTATCTACTGTTAGCTAAGTTAGTGCTCAAAAAACAACCTGGCAGTGACACATAACATAACAATCTTTCAATTTTAACACAAAGATAGGCAAAATGTAGCCAAACCTAATTTGGTATATTCTTCATTGTCTAAAAGAAGGTGGGCTTGCTCTTTATCAAACAATACATTTTTGGGAAGTCAATAAGCACTCCCCTTTGAATAAAACAATTTACACAGAGAGCAAGGTTAGGTGGGAAAAGCATCAAACCCAGAGTTGGGAGTTTGATATGTGGTAACTCAAGGTCAGTCAGAAACATTGTGTTTTACAAGCAGTTCCACAACTGCCTCTTTAACACCTAAAAACAGATCATGTCACCACTATTTATCAAGAGTGCAAAAAAGCACTCAAAAGTGTCTCATAACTTATGCCATGTGACTTTTAGTTTGTTCACATTTCTGTCCTTCATTCCCAGATTCCTTTCCCTCCTATAACACTGACACAGTTTTAGTCCCAAAGAGTAATTAAATTAGAGCAGAAAACTAATTGAGGCTCCATATCACCACAGAGATCATCCACCTTTTTTGAACTGTTCAGTTCAAATCTTTAAAGGACACTGTAATCACAGAACAGTTAAAATAAACTGTTTACAAGACAAATAGCATCAGGATCTCAGTGCTTTGTTGTTCACAAAAATAAAAGTACCACCAAGCTTGATGTATTGGGGGGGAGAGAAGAAGGAATAAAGCCAGTGCACTATAGAAAGCAATCAAAACCACCCCACGTTTCAAAAGCCTTTAGGCTAATTCAAAATACAATTTTCCAAAGGGAGGGGAAAAACAAATACATAAACAAAGGATGAATGAGTTTATTCTCTGCTACTCTGAAAGCTGAGTCTGCACAAACAGGACATAAAGCTCCTTCTTGCCAATCTATCAGCCAGAGTACTCTGCAGCTCAGGCTCAGAGCACAGAAGATGAAAACACCTCCCAGAAAGGAGGCAGTGGCTTGGATGTGCTCTCCAGTTCCAGGCACACTGGACTATATTAATAGAAAATGTAACTAAAGGCCTCTAAAATGGTCTTTTTAGGCCATTTTCTCCAAGAACATGATTATGCTGGTGCTCAATCCTCCAAACAGGACCATTTCATATGGGCTGCAGGGAAAGAGCTGAACAGAAGTGTCAGAAGGTTTGGTTCAGGGTCAAGGCAATCCTGCTTGTAAGAAACACACATTGTATCATAAAATGCAGCAATCACACTGAAATCAGTGGTACAAAGAAGAAATTGCTCTGAAGAAATACAGGACAGGGATTAAAGGTGGTGCAAGTCACCGCTCTGGGAACTTTCTTGACTGTCCCCTACAAGTTTGTCTCCTGCACACAAAACTGTAAAGCTGTGAGGCAATTACAAATTACAAATATTCAAGGGGGGAAAACCTAAGAAGGCATTCTTTCCCATATAGTTATTATTATTATTAATAAAAGGGATATGAAAAAGAGGTATGGACATGGAGTTCATGTCAGTAGTACTAAGGAGTTCTAAGAAAGGAGACATTTAGGAGTGTTGTGTGTTCTGCAGACCTTACCCAACATCCATTTCAGAGCAAACATGTAAATAAAGCCTCTTCCCTTAGGTCATGGTTTCAGAGTAGGAAACAAAATCTTCAAGCTTATTACTACAGAATCCATTACTGTGTGATCAAAGACAGCTTCCAAAGGTTCATCCAGTTTGTAACCATGCAATTACAAAAGTACTTTCTTCTGTAAAAGTTATACAAGGAACACGAATATCTTAAATGAGATAATGTAGTATTTACAAGCTAAACATTTCCTGTTCCTGCATCAGAGAAAATCCTGACAACACCAAGCTGAATAAAGTGTGACAAAAAGGTGTCAGGACCTTAGAAGTTTCAATAACTGCACCATGCACTCAGGGTTTCTCTAAACTTTTTAAATTCTGATTTGGATAGCAGAATTCTGTGGTTTAAATAATATAACAAGAGATTGATGCAGAAGGACACACTCTACAGAGCAACTTACAGCACATCAGTTCAGACACTTGTCCCTCCTTCTCAATAAGCTCATCATCTCTGAATAACTTAATTCACACTCAGTGGAATTTCTTCTGCTGAAAATCAGAAATACACCACTTTGGATTGGTTTTGAACTGCCACTAGGAAAATGTTTGCTGTGCAGGGATAAATAGGCCAAGCAAACTGTCCCCACTTGTTCCTTTACAGTGAAAAAACTCCCTATGACTGACCTCACTGCTCCTGAATTTCTCCTGTTTCTCATGTGCCAAATATTTTTGGCAGAAAACATTAAGCTAGCTTAGATCATGCTATAGAAACAGAGGTTTCTTTAACAAGCAGGTTCTTAGGCTGAGCAGTACCTGGAAGATTCCCCAATTCACTACGTGCCAATGAGAATCAAGATGAAAATCCCACATCTTTACAATTAAAAATCATTTACTAGAACCCTGACACTTCCTAGGAATGCCAAAATATGGCTAACCTCTTGTCATTTGACTCTAAGCACTCCCAGCTTGGGCAGGAATATATTTTAGCCCCAAAATAACGTGTCATGCCTACCCCAGCCAGAAAGGCAAGGCAAGAAATGCTCCAAACCATCACCCTCAAAGGACATGAGCTTCATCATTCTGACCTTGGGATACCCTGTGTGTACAGAAGCATCCACCACAGCAAGCCCAAAGCACAACCCATATCCCACTAGTAGAGACTGTTTCCAGAATTAAAAAATTGCATTGAAAATGCAGGAGGGGAAAAAAGGAAATGGAAATATTGATCAGGTAACCCAAGTGCACAATGAACTACACATGTTGGCTCAAAGACAGCTCATCTCTCACCTCCAGATTGGAGCTACCCTGTCTTTAAAAGCACCTGCTAGCCTTGCATAGCCCTCAAAAGATTCAGTTTTGCCCTTGGAGGGTAAGAGGATGGAGCTCCTTTTCCACTCAGTATTTTTAAAGTAACAGCAGCATAAACTGGGTCATAAAGTCACAGCCAACTGCCCAAGTGCTCTTCCTTACAATAATTCTAGAATCCTGATGGTACAAGTAAAACAATGCCAAGTACCTGCTCCTATAGCTGACTTCAGTACTACTTCTGGAACACCAAAAAAATACCTCATTTCACACTCTAATGTCCCTCAGCAAAGCTTCATTTTCTTCTGACAGCTAAAGAAATGAGCAGCTATTGAAATAAAGTTCCTACTCTTTAGTAAACCTGCCCACAATTACTCTGTTCTTTAGCCAGTAAAGAAAAGAGTTTAAAATTCAAAATCTGTCTGTTGATGGTTTGATTTCAAGGTGGCTTTTTTTGATTTAGGAACTTGTTTTGCACGTGACAGAACACTGAAATCCTCACTGTTTAAATTGGAATACTACACCATCCAGCTACAGACTACTTAGCTAATTTTACAGATCACTACAGTAAAGAAAGTAAAATTAGTGAATCTAGTAATTAAATTTTTTAAAACTACACAAATGCTGGTTTATACTTCTGCAAATACTGACCATTAGTTAGCAAAGGGCAGCAAATTCTATCATGGACATGATAACTGATGATAGCAGTCAATTATTATGAAAGAATTATTCAAGTTCTCTGTCAATTTAAATGGCTACTGAAAATAAGATTGTTTTTAAATCAATCAACTCTAACACATTTCTTGGATTCTTTGCAAAGTGAGGCAATAACATTTAAAGTTATTGTGTGTTTAATACTTACCTCTTCCATCTAAATTTTATATCCATCTCAATGAGGGAGTGCTTGTTTTAATTTTTGTTGTAAATATTATTAAATTTATCTTAAAGATAAGAGGAAGTTACTAACACTGCACACTTCCACAAAGGCAGTAAAATCGGATTTTTTTTCTATACTTATTAAAAATTGTTGCTTTTCATTAAAGGTAGACAGAGGCAAATGTAGTAGAATTTCCCTTTAATCCTGATGATTTGGGGGATTTTTCAAAAGGCTACAGTAACAAACACAAGAATTGAGTATGACAACTGGAGATAACCAGACAGACAGAAACTCTCACAAAATGATGCTGCCATCTACATCTAATACTTCCTTCCACTGAGTGCATAAGACATTTCAAGATCAGAAAACAAAGATTATCTTCTTTTTAAAGGTACACTATCACTGGTGTGGAAACCAGCACCAGCCTTCCTGGGAGAGAGAAAACCTGCAAATATTGCATCCAGGGAGTAGAGAGGAAAGACTGAAGAGAAGTCAAGCAGAACAAAGCAATTACCAAGGTGGAATTCTGCCAGCAGAGAGTTTCCCCTTCTGCCCTTCACACAACAATCTATTTGCAACCGAAACTGGATTCTTGATCCCTAAAAGAGAAAAATTAGCAAAGAATGGGAACAAAACATTACAATGTTTCCTCATAGCATTATAGTGTTCATTTTGGCAGTGGAACTCAGCTTCCTTTAATTTCCAAGGGTTTGTCAAGCCATTAAGAGACACCTTATGTTTCAATGTGGTAACAACTTGGGCAGTTTTCCCTTCACTGTTCGTACTGACAAAGCCTTCAGTCAACACCTCCCCTGGTTTTTTAAAAAGAAAGAACAAACCATACTGAAATAGGAGAAATTATCTCCTACCACAGAATTCTCATGCAAATCTATTGTATCTAAGGGTCACAGAGGTTTATAAGCATTAATTTTTCTAGGTGCAATTTTAATTTGGCTCTATCTGGCCAGAACAGATATTACAGGATTCGTGTTTAGCTGTCACTGCCAATTTCCTACTTTCCCATGGTTGGAAGGATACATTTTATAACAAACAAGGCTTGAAACACTTAATTTTACTATTTATTTCAGATTTATATCTACATGAGGAAGCTATCACCACGGTTTAGAACTGTTCTAGGATAAAGAACAAAGCTTGAAATCCTGTCAGAAAAGCTGTTCAATAGTAACAGCAAAGATTGTTCATGTACTTAGAACAAAACCTCAACAAACCCTGTTTGGGACTTTATATCTGTATTTGTTTTATACTGAAAGCTAAAACTAAACAAAAGAGAGAAACACATCAGTTCTCATATTAAATAAATCCCATATGTAAATAAATGCTTGAGCACAGAAACAAATAAAAAGCTTAATTTAAATGTTTGTAATATTTTTTAACAACTGTATTTTATTATGAAATTATCACTGCACAAATTCATCTGAGCAAACTCAGTCCCACTGTGAATACTGTGTAGTCTCACACAACTGTGCTAAGTCAAAGGATTATCAGTGAACTAATAAGACACCATGTTACACAAAGAGATTAACACAAACCAGCACTTCAGGGAACAGGAATGCCTCCCTTTTTTTAAAGGAGTAGAATTTATTTAAACACAGCAGAATTTACAATGTGTCCCCCTTCAAAACAGTAACAAAAAACCCCAAAATTGATCTTTGCACTTCAATCAGTGGGTAGCTTTATAATGCATAGTTAACATACCACTCAGTGCTCCAACTGCTCCAAAATTCAGTGACTTTCCATCCATGATGCTGGCATCACATTCTATCTCACCCAGAAGGTTTAGGTTAGATCCCAATCCTGCATTTGTAAAAGGAGAATCCTAAAAACAAGAATGAACACTGTAAGGCCACATCCATCACAGACTAGGTTAAAACCTCTGACCTGAGGGCACTGATCAGGTGCAGTGCATTCTCTTACTTTAACACTTCCATCTTCCACAGCAAAACAAGGGCAATGTGACAGAGCATCTCAAGTTACACAATGGCCAGCAGCTTTCACCTCTATAGGGATTAGTGTCTCTCCAGTGCAATAATGCACTAATATAAAAGCCAATCACCCACAATTTAAGATGATCATTTCTATGCAAGCAAAAGCCTTACAATACAAATGAAAATCTCTCCCTCCCCCAAAGTGCACACTTCATTTGGTCCTTAACCCATCAAGTGACATTTAAATGACATCTTAGAATCCCTGCACAGACCAGTCTGCCTTTGAAACTCCTAAGGATGACACTGCAGCAGAACAGAACTGTCCTTTTTTCTGAACATTCTGAGCCCATGACTGCAGCTCCACATGCAGAAATGAAGAACTGGCACCACTGACAATTCACTCTCTAAAATTTCTATTTGACCATTAGCATAAGGACTGTGGGCTGGAAGCTTCTTGATTAAAAACCAGTATTTAGTTCATAGAAAGTATGAAATCACATTTTAACAACATGATAAACCTAATTCCTTTTTTGTTAACACCTTCTGTGGCTTTTAACAAACCCAAGGTTATCAAAAAGTAAGTTCTGCACTCTAGAGCTAAACTCCCATTTTTACCCTTCCACTTCATCAGAGCATCCCCACGACTTTAAAATCACAAAAATTCAAAGCAGCACAGTTCAGCAGTCTCACTGCCAGCTCAATCCAATCTCCTTTTCTAGAGGCAAGCACAAAAGGAATACAGAACAAAGAGATAAATCCAATTTCAGAGAGCTGCTGCATGCTTTCAGAGTTTCCCAAGTTTAAACTGCAGCAGTGTAACAACCTGATATGGCAAAGAAAGAACAATGTTTGCCTAGAGCACGTGTGAACATGTACTGCAGAAATATGACATCTCATTTCAATGGTGAGTAATCAAAAACTGAATCAGGAAAAAAATACTGGAAACAGCTCAAAGTTCTGTCTCACATTTAAAATGAACTGGCTGGCTTTTGTACATACTCATTTGTAATGAATTTGAAGAAACAAAAGAGAGATGAGCACACAGAGATGAAAAATAAACCCGCTGTCAGTTAGCTTTTATTAACTTTCAAATGAGCAAGCAGTGAGTAAATTAAAAATCTGTTCTGCAAGATGTTGATCCTAATTTACAGACATGTAAAGAGTTCTCAGTGTTTGAGTCACCAAAACACTATTCTTCCTGAAGAATCCTCAATACAAGATCCCTGACTAATACATAATCATGAAACTGGCCTTCATTTTCTGATGTTTCCTTCTGAAGCAGTACAAAATTTTATTCTATTTTATCCCACACCACAACACTTGTTCCAATTCACTGTGTATATTCATTTTGTTGTTCATTTTGACAGCTACACCTCACAGCAAATGAGTAAATTTTAAAAAGATTTTAGGATAATGAAACATTTATAGTTTAGAATGCACAAATAATTTTCTGTAGAAAGGGGATGGGTGGGGGAAAATATGTTTAAAAACAGATGATGGCCTTGAAAAGGCAGAAGACTCAGAGTAGCCACTGGCTTAACTGGCTTCATTGCTCCCCAGGCTCTATAAATATGAAGAAAATTAAGTCAGTAAAGCTTAGAGAAAAAGGGAGCAGAGAAGTGGTGGAAGGAATTGAAAGCAAACAGTGAAAGGCACTTGGAAGACTCAGTAAAAGCAGGAATGCTCAGGATGAACAAAGCTTGCTCCCAGCGCTGTCGAAGCTCTTTGCCCCTGGGTAATCAAAGACCTGTGAGTCTGGAGATAAATCTCTAATGCTCTGCTCCAAAAACATTCACTCCAAAGAATTAGCAAAGAGGAAAAATGTGAGCTCCACAGATGTGTCAGTGCCACAAAGCAGAGGCAGTTGTTATCTTAAGAGTAATGTCAAGGCAAAATAAAGATGTGAAGGCAAAATAAAGGCAAAAGAAGGACCCACCAGAGAAGAAGTGCTGGTAACACTGTCCTGAATGTGTCTCTGAGACACAAATGTCTTTACCATCCAGTAAAGGTAATAATCAAATAAAGGACACAGAGTCCACTTCATTTCTAAGGGTGTCTATGTGCTACCTGCTGTGCACCTTCACTGGCACAACCTGAAGGATGCACCAAGAGATAATTGCCTCAGAGGATCTAAAGACAAAGGGAACACCACCCTATTTCTCTCTATAGAGTATTTATCAGAATACTACAGAATTTTTGATAAATAAGAACTCCACACCAAATTGCAGGTGGGGTAATTTTCACATTAGGACTCAGAAGCAATCTCAGCAATACAATCAGGCACAACATGAGTAACTTCTCCAGTAAAAAGAAATAAAGACCAAATTCCAAGCACCTGTTCAATATTTCTGTGGAGTTTCACTCAGCTTTAGAATCAGATTGCACTCAATTAAGAAAACAGCCTCAGAATTCCTAAAAGGAAGATGGTTGAACTTCACACATCTGAAAGGCAATCTGAAAAGAGCTTTAGAGAGACTGGGTGTGAACCCATGGAATTTCTGATATCTACCTGAGTGTCTCTGAGGTGAGATAAAAGCCTTTGAAACAAGGTAGGGGAAAACCTTTACCAAAAAATGGAAACAAGACATTCACACCTACTTCTGTGAACAGCCAAAGACCTGAAATGCACCACACAAACACAATCTCTCTTTGAAAACGTGAATCTCTGCGAACTCTGACCAAAAGATCTCAAGAAGCTTATATACAAGGGGAGGAATATAACCCATGTATGAACATTAAAGTGTATTTTGAAATGAAAATTCAAAACTTTCAAGGAATGCAGAAACATTAAAACAGAAGCATGAATGTCTTCAAAGAGGGAAGAAATAAACTGACCTAAGTGAAAGTCTCTTCACACCCTCAGATAAAACTGCAGCACTGCAAGACCTGACTACCATAAAAATGGAGAAGAATCCAGCCAAAGCAAGTGTCCAGGAAAAGGGAGGGGAGGAAAAGAGAAAAAAGGTATCCTCAGGAATACACTTTTATTTAAAACCATTGCTACCACCTTTGTGTTTGTAAGGAAACTGAAAAAGTAAGCAAAGCAAGCCTGAGCTTTAGATGTTAACAGCAAGCCTTGCTACCATGGAGGAGTAAGGAGGAAGAGAGAAAAGACAGACAAATAGCTACTCAAAGCATTTTAACAAAATGCAAGTCTCCAATCATGTGAAAAGTGCTGGACTTCCTGGCAATTACTCCACAAAGTATCTCTAACTTACCATGTAAACCTCGAGCAAAGGAGGTAAGAGAAAGCTTCAAGATGTGATATAAGAGTTTTGTTTTCCCATATTACCCATCTTGCAAAAACTCTCAATCTTCTGAGGGTATCATTTTTATTTTTAGAATCCTTTTACTTCAAAATTTATAAATGTCCTGGCAGCAAATGCAGGCATCCTGAAGTTTCTAGCTGTGGTCAAAGCTGGAATGCTTAAAAATGTTACTCAATGTTACAGACACATCTAGGCAAACAGTTCAAATGCTCAGTTCTCAATGAACACAAAAGAACATTCCATCCATCTTTGATATAGTTTTGGCCATGGCTTATTTGTAAAACAAATTCAAAGTCTACAGGCACTTCTTTTCACATACTGTTATTTAAAAAGTTATTTTTCTGTGGGAATTTCATGACAAAAATCAATAGTCTACAAGAATGAGTCATTTCCCTTTCAATTACACCAGTAAAAATGTTTTTAGACAGCACTTTTGTCACAAATTACTGTTGCCCACTCTGCAGCAAAACCTCATAGCACTGCTCTTAACTAGAATTACCAACTTTCAGTTCATTACCCATTTAAAGCTCATCCATGGTGACTGCCTTAATACAACAAGGCTGCTTCTGCTTGAAAGAGAAATCCTTGGAACTAAGACTGTATATTCAAAAGTCTTAATTACTAGGAAGAGAATTTAAAAACCCCAAAATACAGAGAAAAAA
The DNA here is from genome assembly GCA_013398075.1 of Notiomystis cincta. Lineage (NCBI taxonomy): Eukaryota > Metazoa > Chordata > Aves > Passeriformes > Notiomystidae > Notiomystis > Notiomystis cincta. The sequence continues at coordinate 77,446 of VZRX01020366.1, forward strand.
ACCAATTCATCAAGAAAAAGGTTCTTTCACTGTAAAATTTTGATGAAGACCACAGAAACACAGTGTTGGGGTGTAACAACAGGTACAAACCATCTTTTGATCCACAACAACAACATGCAAAATAAACTGAGCAATTTCAAAAACAAGGAGATTGGAACCCAAAAAGTGACATCCACTTCCCCATCAATCATATTGACTCCCAATTTAAATGATGTTCATAAAGAATGTTCTACTGAAGTCAGAAAAGAAACAAGTAATCTACACACATCTTAATAAAGGATTACACTAAACTTAGAAACAATTTAAAATCTTCAGCATGCTTTACAGCCACTTTATGTTCCTGTCTCTAGTACCTGATCAGGAGACTTCCTTTAGTGCTCTACAGTCATAAAAAAAAAGCTTGAAATTGCATAATTTTCTCACAGCCAGACACAAATGCAAATCAGGTTTTGCTGAAAACAGCATGTTTTAAGTGGGTTGTATGGGGTCTCCTCCCCCCTATAAAAAAACCTGTTTAATAATTCTTTTGTGTTTCGAGAAAAATCCAGGCATCTTATGGTGGCTGCCAGGAAGAGTGCAAAAATTAACAGTATTGCAGTAATGTCTCTGCAGAAGTAAAGAAAGTAACTAATGAGCCTTATGAAATACCTTGTCCAGACCACTTTATTAGCAAAAGCTGACAGAGGTAACACGTGCATTTATTCCTCTGCAAGGCCAGAGCTCTCAGACTGGAAAACCTTGCCTTAATGACATTATCAAACACAGAGGATGCTGATGAAGACCAGCACAGCTGTTTGAACAATACTCTGTGCAAAAGAAATCCACCTTTTCCTCCAGTTACCTATTAGATTATTCACAGAACACCATCTCACTTGGGAGTCCCACAGCCCAACAAAGAAAGGCCATTCTTTCTGCACTTTCAGCCTGAAAGAACAAAACACAGACAGCAGACCACAAGCAAACTGTCAGCTGGCTCATAAAAGATCAAGAGCAACTCTTGTGCCTCAACGAGTCTTTGAAGTGATGCCTTTTGGATGAGCTGAAATCCTGTGGAACAGGAGTTCTGTAATTGAGTGGAACAGAGGAAAAAAATTCATCTTTTGTGAGACTTCCAGGAAAAGATATTTTTGCCTTGCAAAGGCTACAAATGTTTGGAATACATTAGAAGTCTGAGAGAACTGCAAAAGTGATTAAATATTTCAAATAAACTCACAACAATGTGTCCTACAGAAACCATAATATCAAGAAGTTACAGTCAGTATACTTCTCAATGAAATCTGTTATCATTTAATACAATTTTGTTGTTCCATATCTTCATTTGTGTTACAGGGAGGCAAGAAAACAAACATAGTTTCATACAGAATTTTGTTATGTATTTGCCAACTTCAAATGCTAAATCACTTTATGTTTATGCTAAAGCATAAACAAAAGGGAGTGACAGCTCAATAGAGGGATTGTCAACACAAACCTGTATTTTTACTCATAAAATCTTGCAATTAATGAGAAAAACTATTCTGATTGCTTTGTTAACTTGCCACATGCAGTTTGTTTTCCACAGAGAACAGAAAAACCACAAGTACTAAACCAGAAGATGCAGCTCCAGAAATGACTGAGATGTCTGGAGGTGGTGTTCAGAACCACACAAACCTTGCCATATTTTGCAAGCTGACAGCCTGAGACTTTTGAGTTCCTCATACCAGATCCAAAAACCTACACCATTTTGGGTATAAATCTGACCTTTCCTCAATGTAACTGCATAACTAACTACTTTAGTCTACAAGAAGCCCAAATTCCAAACCCAGTATTGCCTATTCCAGTAACAGACAGAGCCCTCAATTAAGAGATTATATAAATCACTTAATGAATAAATAAAAGCAAATAATTACATTAATGACTGCAAAATAGCACTTTATCTTAAAAAGAGGAAAAAGGGGAGGAAAAAAAAAGGTTTTGTGCAACAGAACACATGAAAATACTACCTAAGACAACTGCAGAACCAGAAAGGGGAATGATGGCAGGCATCAGCACAGTAGCAAACCAGATAAGGAGAAAAAGGTTTCTGATTGGAGTAACTGGAAAAAACTTTTTCATTTCATCTTAAAGCCACAACTTGTTCTACAGAAGCTACTTCAGAGTATTTAAATCTGCTAAAGTAAAGTCTCTTGGGGATAACAAAAATACATAAAATATTTACCCCAGACACAGCTGCAGAGAGATCTACAACTGTTCAGTTAAGCTTCTCAAAATGTGTTTTCCTCTGCAGCTCAGGAACACGATAAAAATCAGAATCCAAAGCAGATTTTTACATTTCTTTTCCACTGAGGAGGGAGCTGCCCCACCAAGCAGTCTGGTGCAGTGAGAGCAGCCTCAGTGAGCTCAGGGGAGTGCACTGGACATAACTGCATCAGAGAGGTGCCTGCTGCTGTCTGTGAGCTGGGTGCTGATGTGCAAGACAACACAAGAAGTGCATTTGGACAGCTCAGAGGGACCCACAGCAGTGCTAAAAGCCAAGGCACTTGCCAAGCTGTGGGACTGAAGCCTTGGCTCCAGTCACTAAGTGTGTACTTACTGCCTGCCTCACAAACCCCATCAAGTACATTAATGAACTCTGCCAACATCTGGGCAAGCAAATCCACTGCTAATCCTCTTGGAACACTACCAGAAATTCCAAATGCAGGAAATTAGTTTTACAGCACAACACTTACCTTGCCTTCCTCTTTTTTACTAATAAAGTTGGAGAGGAAGAAGCAATTACTACTTACAGGAGGAGAGGACCTGTTTCCATCATTACTGTCAGGAGGGATTAGTGGATCTGGGACAAGGACCAAACTGCCTCATTTACCTCCCAGAAATGTTTAACTTCACTCACTTCTACATTATTTCATGGGCATCTTCACTGAAGGCAGATGCTATAAAAATCTCACCACTCCAAAGACACTTTTCCAAAAATCTCACCAAATAGCTGCTCATCAAAATGTTCTGTCTTAATTAACAAGTGCTATTTTGAAATAAAGCATTACTTGCCCTATTCCTCTGCACATATTTGTCAAAATAAGCAGAACCAGTAGGATGTTTTTTCCCCTCTCTAAGAAGCAGAGCCAGAACAATCTGTCTGTAGCTCAGTAAGTCAGAAATAAAGTTCCTCACAAAGTGTTCAATAAGTCTTCAATCACTGCATTAATTCTTGAAGGGTAAAGACCATCTGATAAGGCATCCCTAAGATGACAACCAAATTGCACCAACCAATAAAAGACTATTTTTATTCAGTTTACAATTTTATAAAGTACTTAAACACATTTACACCAAAATACGGTGTAAAAGCAAAAGATAAAATTAGTGTAGCACGAAAACAAAAATCCACTTTCCCATTTAATAACCCCCTACAGAAAAGTCTGGCAAGATTCACCCAAGAGACATTTACTACTAGTCAGAAGTTCATACCTCTAATTCTATAAGTGCTGCAGTCACTGCATCTGTTGCAAGAGCACCAGCCTGTAGCTTTTCAATGGCCTGTAAAATAGAAGTTTTAGCTGATGATTATGAAATTCTATTATTCTGTAAATGAGCCCTACATTTTCCTAGTCCTGCATAAAATAAAATCTTCACCAAGTTAGTTTCAAATGTAAGAGGGCATAAGAACAAGAGGCACTGGACAAAGTCAGTATGAACCATGTGAGGGCAGATCTGAATTTATGATTTTACTACTGTGACACTGCATTTAGTAACAAATTTCTGCAGTCAAATTTCTATAAAAATAACTTCTTATATTTGATGTCCTCAAACACTAAATGTTTCAGTCAACAAGTTTCAACCTTTCCTTCCAAGACTCAACAAAAATTTCTAGTACCACATAAAGCAATTACCTTAAAGCTGAAGAAAACTTCACAACCTCATCTAAAAGCCAACACAAATGTTGGTAAGATGCTACCTTCAAATTATATACACACATAACAGTGAACTTCTAGAACCTAATAGTACTTATTAGTTCCACACTGAGCAAGACCTTATGGTCAAGCCCTCTCAGGGAACCCCAGAAAACAACCATGGCTGCACAACAAACCTGAAATTGCTTATTCTTCAGAGAAGTTATTGATGTTGGCTACTCAGCTTAAGAGTAGCTACACAGAATCTCAAATTGGACTTGAATTCAACAGCAGATCTCACTTAACTAGCTGGAAAATTACTTTCACCAGGGCTAATAAAGCCAGAGTTCAGTTTGGATGGTTTGTGAGGCCTCTCATTACAAAATTAGACTGGTATTAGGATTGAGCAACAAACTGTAACACAAAGTGATAATTATCAGAGACCAACTCTGAGACTCTTCTAAAAATCCTGCCAAGATCCCAAGCTCCTTTCTCCCTGGAGAAAGCAAAAGACATTGAAAATTTTAAAGAGAGGTCTTCCAGCTACTCATTCAACACTTAAAAGACAGGACTTGCCAGTTCCAAAGCAAAGCTCTTGGAGGAGATGAAAACATATTAAGTTTCAATGGAAATGAAACTCTTGCCATTTCTCCCTTCCCAGCTTTGATTTTTTTTTTTTGTTTTTTTTTCTGTTTCCACCTCCCTTCCTATTAAGAGGGTAAGAGCTATCAGGAAGAAAATAATTCCAGAAACTCTTGTGTTCAGAGAGCAACTTGGATGCCAGAGTTTAAATAAACTCCAAAGAGTGGACATGGATGAAATCAAAATACAGACACCATATTTCTGTCCAGAAACCCTGGAGAAGTGCAGGTAGCTAGGCAGCTGTAGGACAGTCCTTGCAGGTACCAGTGTGACCTTGTCCTGCTCTCCCACTGCTCCTCTGGTGTCTGCTGTCTGCCAGCACTGGTGAGAATGGTGCTGCAGCTCCCAGCCACACACTGTCTTGTCTCTGTAGCATGTTGACTTTCTGCTCAGTTTCCCCTCATGTCCCTCCATGAGCACACACAGCCTGAGCAGCTAAGTCCAGATAGCTCCTGTGTACCCACACCAGGGCTGTGGTACCACATACCTTCTGGCAGGCTCTCTTGCACACATGCTTGTACTCTTTAGCTTTGGATTCAGAATGGTAACCTGCACCTGCAATTGGAGCAGAAGGAAAACATATTACAGTACCTGGCAAACTCTGTGTAGCTCACACAGGGAATTAAGGCACAGGCAGACAGAGCATTCCTTATTCTGGATTCCACTGGTGTTTCCTCCTCCTCTCAGTGACTGACAACTTCACACATTCCAACATGGAATCAAACACACTCAGCAAAATACAGGATGCAGATCACATATCCAGAAACATGCAGGTACAAACACCAGCATCAATCTCTTCCTATAAACACATTCCAAGAGATTCCTGTTTCACTCATTCTTGGAGGGTTTCCAGCATAGCTTTTTTCTTTACTGCCCATTACTGGGCAAAACCCTCAGTTTTAAGTTAAACTGTGATTTTCTTTTTATCACAATTACCATTCTGCTCATTTTCTCATGTTTATGCTACATTTTTAGAGCTTGTTACTCCTGATTTAGAACAAGGAGTTCCTTGAAATGAAGGTCAGATTTTTCACCTTTTTCTTATTTTTAGTCTTTACATCTATCCAGCTCTACTGAACCATTCTGCCTCTACTTCCACACCTGAAAAATGTATCAATGCATTCAACTAAATGCAGCACCAGAAAAACAAGAGTGGCACACTTTTAATTAAAATCTACTTCTGTTTTACCAGTTTTGCACTTAAAAACGTGTTTGTAATTTATCTCAACTTCCCTTTGCTCACCTTTAGAAACATTAGTTTTGAGAAACTCCAATAAAATAAGCTTTAACACTACTACCAAAGTGACCCAGTAAAGGACAGGCAATTCCATTTGCCCTTAAGATGGAATACCAGGGTCATCAAATACCAACCCAGAATAAATTATTCAAGGTTTGGGTTGGGGTTTTTTTTAACCTTAATGATTTTATAAAGCAATATGTTGGCTTTTCAAATATTTTAGGCATCACCAGATCACGTTTCTCTAATTCACCTCATGTCCTCACACAGATGCTCAAAACAAATATACACCCAGATATAAGCAGTGTTAACTTCATGATCATAGAATTTAATAAAGAACTTATAAGAGAAGAATTTATCAGCAAGACACACACAGGACATAATTTTTGTATCAGATCTGAGTAGAGGAGCCCTTCATTACACATGGAAAGAATAAACAGTAACTCACTTAAATATGAACAAGATCAATAAAATAGACTTGGAAGAAAAATCTCAGAAGGGTAAAAAGAGTTCTGCCACAAAGAGCCCAAGGAGGTTGCAGAAGGTCTTAGCTGGACTGCCCTCATGGACAAGCTAGACAAGAAACATCACTGATCAAACTTCTGTATTTGAGCCTTCAGATGAAGAGTTTCCAGTGCAACTTCCAGTCAAACTCCCCATCCCAGACTTGCACACTGAATTAATGTCATTTTATCAGCACACCAGAAGTCCAAAACCACTGTAAAATTTTTGCTGATATCCAGTTTGATATCAGAATGTGCATTACTGCCATTTCAGCTGTACTGCTTCCACATCTTACCTGCATGGACAAGCACAAATCCCACTCGTTTCCCTCTTTGGGTTTGCTTTGTTTCGGGCTCTTTGACCAGCACTTTTACAGCTGTAACCTGAGATGATTTGGAAGGTAACACTTCTACTGAACTTATCCCCTTCTCCATGATCACACATTAGGATCACCATCTTCTACTGGGAAGGAGCACACTTCCATTCAAAAGTAGCCTCTGGAGGGAAATCATCCTAAAACCAGATCAGATGTGTATGTTAGGCACTGATTTCAAGAGATGAGTTTCACACAAATAACCTCAGCAAGAACTTTTCAGAGAGCTTTGACCCAAGGGGAACACACATCTCCAAAGGAGGGATTCTGCATTCTGCCTCTTCCCTAGCCAGCAGCATTAGTGAGACTTTCAATAATCAAAGCTCACCTTCCAAGCTCTGCACTACAACATAACTTGAACCTAATGATCCTGCCAGACCCTGGAAGGAATTGTTAATACCAGTTTTGCTTTCCATGGTGTCCTGTGTTTCAACAACACAACTTATTTCTCCACCCATCACATCTAACTAGTATATAAGTAACCCTTGAAAACACCATACCTTTTTCTTCCTTTTGCAGGGAATAGCTGTTTAAGATCCTATTATGAACTCCTATTCTTCTATACTGTTTCATCCCATCTCCTTAAAATTCCCAACTAATTTGCAGCAGGAAAAGAAAAAAAAATAGTTTTTTTAATGACAAAGTATTTCCAAAACAAAACCAAATAAGCCTAAAATAGTGAAATAATGTTTGCCTGGGTAAGTAGAGCTACCATGATTACTAGTGAACCACAACATGCTTTAAGGCAAGCTGAAATAATTTAGTTATTCCATTGGTTTGGAGAGTTATGTTTAAGATGCTAAGGAAATGAATGTTTATAGAAAGCTAATGGAAATATTGTCAGTATTGTCTAGCATGTGATACAAAAAAGTAACAATACAGAACGATGTATTTATCAGCAAACAACCTCTGTGCATTTACTGCTCCCCTTATCCACAGCTTACTAGGTGTTAATGCTGACACAACACCATTTGTCTAGGTCAGCAGGCAAAACAGAAACAGACACGTTGAATTAATTAAGGAAGTGAAAAGCACCTAGTGTTAATAGAGAAGTGGAGGAAACCCCTGTGATGTATTAAGACAGGTTATACATTAAGAACTAGATGAATTTCCAAGTCCCTTGCAATCCAAACCACTGTCAGACTCTACACCTCCATATCCCAGTATGGGGCCATCTCAAAAAGGGCTCTGTAACCCAAGAACACCGGGAAGTGAACACAAGTGGGAAAATGAGATGTTTAATGCATGAGCCTGAAACCACTGACTTTGCAAACGCTACAGGGCTTACTCCAGCAATTAAATACCACTCCTTTTAAATGGCCCAAACCACACCAATGATGTTTAGCAAGACTCAGCACCACCACAGAACAAACCAGCTGGTTTGCCATAATTATTCTTTTGACAAGAAGAATTAGCACAACTTTGGAGGAAGTTATGAGCTTATAATTATATATATCTTGATACAGAATGAAAGGCCATTACAGTACACAGGCTCGACAGAGAGAAAGAGTATTTATGGACTTGTAATGGTCACTGGAAAAAACTTAATTAAAGTATTCGTCACTGCATTTACTTCTTTTTTGCTAATAATAAAGAAGGCTCCTGCAACCACTGGTCCTCTCTGCTGCATCTTGTTACACCCTACAGAGAGTCACTCCTGCAACAAGGGCACAGCACAGACTTCACTGAAGTGGCAGAGGAGCGAGTAAGGAATTTGAACTCTCACAGGAATAGAAGAAAGAGGGTGGTGGCAGGGAAGGTAACAATGATGATCAAATGGCTTTGAAAATTAAGATGAAGATGCCACTTAAAAACTTCCTAAGAGCGTAACTGCAGGCTGAGAATCCCGAGCAGGCCTTTGCACACAGCTGGGTCTGAGGACGTGGTTGTTTCTACCAGAGAGCACACACAGGCAACCTGTGTCGCTCATCTGCTCGAGTTCCTAGCACTTCCTCCACACCGACAGAGTTTTCCCAAGGCGCTCCCACCTCGAGCCCTCTCACACGTCACTCACACACCCGCTAAGCTCCGGCTGCACTCCACTCGTGCCTCTGGAGCCGGGTCTGGACGTGCGCCTTCTCCCTGCTGGCTGTCACAGCGCCGCCGCTCCTGACCTCGGTGCTGCCCGCCGCACACTCCCTGCTCTCCGCCCGTGCA
>VZRX01020367.1:0-27804 GCA_013398075.1 Notiomystis cincta
CTTTGATAATTTTTTTAGTTGATCACTAATACAAACTTTCAAATAAGATTAGCATAGTCAGACAATAATTCTCTGTGTTAGAAATTTCTGCTCATTTCCGCTACTAAGTAGCTATGGGAGCACAAAAGCATTAATATTTGAAATATCTATCATTCCTTACCAAATGAAAATATTTATACTATAAAAATATAGCTGTCTCTTTAGTTGTCTTTGGGTCTGTAATACACTGATCCTGATGTACTGCTTTGCAAACTAATGAAAAAAAAAACTTTTATCTTACTGAAATGTTTAAATTAATTTTAAAATCACAGCATGTTGTGTTGGAATTTTTTTGTCATTGTTCCAATCCATTTTTCTTGTAGTAGCTAGAAATCAGAGATTAATTGACTTTTTAATAATTTCTCAAAACATGCAGGGTTTTTTTCTGATTATTCTGAGAGTTGTTTAAATGGTGTTGCGTTAAAACGTAAATTTGGTTTTAAAAAGTCTGTTCATGTAGTATTTTTTTGTCTTACATTGTTTGTAAACCGATAGTTTAAAGAAATTTGTCTTTCAAGGAATTCTTTTTTAAAACCTGGCAGATATATTTGCAGCATGAATGTCTCAGGAGAAAATGTGAATGCTCTGATTTCTTAGAGTAAATATTTTGCTTTCCCCTCAGCATGCATACTTTTGCATATACTAAGATATGCTTCTTGCAATTTGTCATCCACTGTCTGTTTGAAAACAGCAATTCCCTTCCACTATCTGTGTGTTTTTAATAAAGTGAGTAACAGCTCTGATCCTGTCATAAGAGGTTTTCCAGTACCTTTCAGTGTGAGAAATTCAGTTCTCTCAGTTCTGGACAGAAGTGTTCCATAGGACCCTTTTGAAAGTTCCAATAGCTTTGTGTAGCACCTTCATCTCTAAACATTTAATTGCTACTCTCGTGTAACAGTGAATTTGTATACATTAGTAAATATCACTTTCACTAGATGTTTACTCTGGGGGTTTGGACAGAACCTGTGAATTACTGGAACCTCACTGTATTTTCCTGCTCCCATTTCAAATACGTAGCTCAAATACATCCAGAAATTTTCAGCTGAATTATATTTTAGAAATCCTATGTGATTCATGATGAATAAAAATTATTCTTTTTTGAAACTGTCAGGCTAAAATTAAGGAACTGACATTTTTTTTCTGTTTCTTTTGCTTTAGGAATGACTGGCAATTACCTACTAACAAATCCTCTTCTTCGACCACACGGCACTAACAACCCCTATAACACATTGCTCGCAGAAACAGTTGTATGTAATGCCCCTTCAGCTCCTGTGTTTAACTCACCAGGTGTGCTTATACTTCCTGAATAAACTGCTTTTCCTGGCTCGCTCCAAATTCCCTCTTTTCCCTAGATAGAGACTCGAGTTGCAACACCCCAGCCGTACAGTCTGAATTTCTGAAATAAATTCCAGAAATGCAGTGTTGCCAATGTCAGCTTGTAAAACTGCACTATATTATAGCAATGCCTTTGCCCTAACAGTATTTACCAATAATTATCCATGTTTTTAACACAGGTGGCATAAATCTTAATATACTATTAAAGGACTGACACCACATGGTCTGAGAGCCCATCTTCAAGATATATATCACTTAGAGGTATCATGTCTATGCAATATAAGGTTGACTCTAAAGCTTGCTGAGAAAATCCTGCTTATGGAATGGATTAGATACGAAAGCAGTGCAAGGCATCCTGACACCTTTGGATACCCTGGTGTAGAAAATTGTATCCAGCATCAAACAGATCTAAACTATAGTATAGTGCAGCTTTATGGGAGATCATTTCCTGTAGGGAAATCTTGAGATTAACAGTTAGAACAGTTTAGTTCTGTAGGAATAAAGGGTGCCATCATTTACCTGACATTTTGGTGTTACATTATCTACTTGCTTTTTTTAACGATGTTGCAATTCATCAGTAAATATCATGCAGATACTGTTTGATGAGTCCTAAGATCACTTTAGTGTAACTGGAATGATAAATCTTTGAAAAAGAGCTCATAAAACCTTGTTTCCAGGTTTTATTTCGAGTTTCCTTTTTAACTGAACTGTAGTTTCTATTTTCATTCTCTTGTTTTCTTACTTTCCTTATGCTTTCCTCTAGCAACCTACAGAGAGACAAGTATGGGAGTAAAACTTAACTTTGCCTATCAAATGTAAATTTTTTCAGCATGATTTTTAATGGGCACAATTAAAACATAACTAGCGGTCATGAAGTAGACTCAGCGGGCAAGTGGTTCACAATTTGCAAATAAAATGTTTCCACATTCAAAAAGTACTTGCATACTGCTTTTTGGGAAGCACCATGAGGTCTGTAGCAAACCCTATTGGTAACACAAGTAATGCAATGCTGAAATAATTTGCTGTTTAAAACCAAAGCAGTGTCATGCCGAAATGCTCAACGATTTACTTATATTTTTACATTCCTACAGTAATCTTGCTACAGGCTATGAAAGATTTCAAATTAATTACCTGATCATCGGCAACAAAATTTGCCTCATCAAACCAATTTGAATATATTCTAGCATGCTTAACTCTGCAGTATATCATAGAAAACTCATTTTGGATTATCAGATGTATTTTGATATCTGTTTAGCAGAGGAAAAGAAAATTAAAATTACAGAATTAAATCACTTTCATGAGGGAAATGAATCCAGCATGTGGTCCATGTGTTGTCTACTTTTATAAATGCCATATGTTCTGCACAGCTAAATCCATTGCAAGAAAAATCTTGGAACATACATGAAATTGCAAAACTACGTAGTTGTTTAATCAAAGCTTAAAGAGACCTTTCAAACAACCCTCATCACTGTAAAAATCAGTACACATGGAGAAGAGTTAACAATAACACAAATGCAAAATGACTTCCAAATTGCTCAGAATTTATTTGGAAATTATTACTCTATTTTTTAAAGCTGAAGACAAAAATCTTTTCATGAGAAAATGCAATTACTTTTTAATTGAAAGCAATATTTCCAGAGAATATTGAATTTTCTAGGATAAGCTGCAGCTTTAATTACAAAAAAAAAAAAATCCACAAAATGAGAAAACGTAAAATATTTTTCAAAAAACTTTTCTCTTATACTCCTCCAAGCCTTGCATATTATGCAGCAGCCTCACAGTGGTCAGTCTCATTTCAGTAAAGTCACTTCATTCTTTCTTTACTTCCAGACATATCTGTAGATAAGTGCTTTTCTAGGAATGCTCTAACCATCTGATTTCCATGGTTCAGACTGTTTAATTTCTTGCAAAGCTTTTCTTTTTTTTTTCTTCTTTTTTTTTTCCTTTGCTTGGGAAGCACTGTGCTGTCATAGTTTACATGTCTTTGTGTCTATAGGAAAACCTTTTCTTTATCAAGTTATCAGAAAAAAAAAAGCCAAAACCCAAAGCATAAAGACTTTAATCATCATAAGACTTCATTTCCCCCCTCTTAAACTCCTTTTCATGTTTTCAGCAGACTTACCCAATCTATCATTCCCTCAACAGCTATGAGATATCAGCCATGGCTGATTTCCTCTCTTCCCATTCCACAACTAATATTTATTCTTTGGTTTAATTTCTGTGACCCATACTTACAGAAATTCCTAACATTTCTGCATTTGACTTGCATGCCCATGGTAACTGTGGGCCTAACTCTTAATTAACTATTCTGGTTCATTCAGCGCTGTCACTGTGACTGATGCAGACTGCAGGCAAACTTTGACCTTTAGGAGCCTGGGGCCATTGTTGGCAGACAGAATATTAGTAGAAAAACTTACATTAAGTGGGAAAAGAAAAGCTGTTATTGCTTAGTAATCTAATTTGCTGAACCCTTGCTCTGACTAAGTTGCTGAGAAGCTCAGTAATTCTTCATCATGTTACAATAAATCATTTTACTTTCTTTTATATATCAGCTACTCTTAGGCCAGATAGCCTGAGCAGACAGACATGATGTGAGTTGTCCAAAGTGAGTCATTCCACCTGCTGTCTATCGTGTTGTTGGATGGTGCTTGTGGGCCCTGGTCCCTGTAGTGTGAAAGATGGCTGTCCTTGTTTAACATAAATTCTTTGTATTTATCCATTTTTTTCATTCTTTTCTTTACTTCATCTCCAAAAAAAAAAAAACCAACCAGGAAAAAAATGTTAGAAATGTTGTTAAAGTAGTTGCTTGCCAGTTATGTGGGTTTATGTTGTACATTTACCTTCAGTTATGTCTGTGATCTAATTCCTTTTTAATTTAGTGTCGTTTAGGACAAATTCTGTTAATTTTCTTTTTCTAAATCATGGTGATGTACTTCAAAACATAGATGTTTCCAAATGAATTGCTTTGCATTACATATGCAAGGGCATGGAGTGAACAGTTCCTTGTGGAAAAGTCACAGAATTGACACTAAATTAAGAAATTCAAATGCCACTATTCCCCACAGGAAACACACGCTCTATTTTTAGAATGCATCTTTCCTATAAGGTGTGCAAGTGTTTACATTTGGGAATGTTCAATAACCTAACTTTTCTCAAGTTTTACTTCCAAGTACAACTTTGTCCTGAACTACATTAAAGAACTTTGTTAAAAAGAAATTTAAAGAGCGATGACAACGTGTCAGGCCGTAACCAGAGCTGTCCTTTTCCCTTTCAGGACATTCACTGAACAATGCCAGGGATACAAGTGCCATGGATACTCTACCGCTAAATGGTAATTTCAACAACAGCTACTCATTGCGCAACGGAGACTATAACGACAGCGTGCAAGTCGTAGACTGTGGACTAAGCCTGAATGACACAGCTTTTGAGAAAATGATCATTTCAGAGTTAGTGCACAACAACCTGCGGGGCAGCAGCAAGAACCACAACCTGGAGCGGGCGCTGCCGGCCAAGGCCGTGATGGGCGGGAGCAGTAGCGAAGATGACGCCATCGTGGCCGACGCCTCATCTTTGATGCACAGCGACGCGCCCGGGCTGGAGCTGCACCACAAAGAGCTGGAGGCCCCGCTCATCCCTCAGCGGACTCACTCCCTTCTGTACCAGCCCCAGAAGAAAGTGAAGACCGAGGGAACTGACAGCTACGTCTCACAGCTGACAGCCGAGGCCGACGACCACCTGCAGTCCCCCAACAGAGACTCTCTTTACACGAGCATGCCCAACCTCAGAGACTCTCCCTACCCAGAGAGCAGCCCCGACGTTGAAGAAGACCTCTCCCCTTCCAGGAGGAGTGAAAATGAGGACATTTACTACAAGAGCATGCCAAACCTGGGAGCTGGCCATCAGCTCCAGATGTACTATCAAATCAGCAGGGGTAACAGCGACGGCTACATCATCCCCATTAACAAGGAAGGATGTATTCCGGAAGGAGACGTTAGAGAAGGACAAATGCAACTCGTGACGAGCCTTTAATAGTGTAGCAAAGAAATATTAAAGGCCACGTTCAAGTATTAAAAAGACTTAATTGGCCCCGTGCAGGCTCCCTCATATCTGCTCGAAGAGACAATTCTGTTGACCCTGTGGTTCTCCAGTAACAGGGGTGACTGGACCTCGCAGTTCTGTGAATTTTTATAAAACAAAAACTTTGTATATACACAGAGTATACTAAAATGAATTATTTGTTACAAAGAAAAGAAATACCAACAAGGTATTTAAGATATCTTCTGCTGCTGAATTTAACAAAATTGTGAAAAAAGAGAGAAATAAACACTTTCCAGCCATTTTACTGCAGCAGTTTGTGAACTAAATTTGTAAATATGGCTGCACCATTTTTTTTTCCTAGGCCTACATTGTATTATATACAAGGCGTAGGCTTTAAAATCCTGTGGGACAAATTTACTGTACCTTACTATTCCTGACAAGACTTGCAAAAGCAGGAGAGATATTCTGCATCAGTTTGCAGTTCACTGCAAATCTTTTCCATTAGGGCAAAGATTGAATACATGTCTAACCACTAGCAATCAAGCCACAGGCCTTATTTCATATATTTCCTCAACTGTACAATGAACCGTTCTCATGAAAAAATGGCTAGAGAAATTATATTTTGTTCTATTGCTAGGGTAAAATAAATACATTTGTGTCCAACTGAAATATAATTGTCATTAAAAAATAATTTTAAAGAGTTTGAAGAAAATATTGTGAAAAGCTCTTGGTTGCACATATGTTATAAGCTGTTTTTCTTACACTGTTCATAGTACGATAGTTTGTTTAAAATGCAAGTTCTACCTGTTTTCACTTATTTTTCACTGTAAACAGTGTTCTGCTTTGACAAGTTAGTTTTTATTCTTAAGTTTTGAATTTTTATTGCCAAAAAAACATAATTTGGGGAGAAAGTTGTTTTAGAAGCCAATTATGCCAAGCCTTGCACAAATTTGGTATAGCTAACAAAGATTGTAACTCAGTTCCCTGTTCATTCTTTAATCAGGGTTGGGTGGTAAGGGGTAAAGGGGACACTGGACACTTCTCACAAGCTTTCTCGTGAATAAAAGGTGCCTGTCCTTTAAAACAAAATAAATAAAACATAACTATTACTCTTCCATATTCCTTCTGCCTATATTTAGTAATTAATTTATTTTATGATAAAAAAAATCTAATGAAATGTAAATTGTTTCAACAAAACTCTGCTTTTTTCATCCCTTTGTGTAAACCTGTTAATAATGAGCCCATCACTAATATCCAGTGTAAAGTTTAACACCTGTTTGACAGTAAATAAATGTGAATTTTTTTCCAAATAGGTAAAATGTGCATTATTATGTACAAAGCATAATTGGCATCAGCAGTCCTTCGACCCAGATGTGTCCTGCCTAGAATGGCATCTTTACATTTCATGATTTAAGTGTCGAGAATTCAACACAAACTGTCTGTAGCTCTACGGAAGAGAGGTCATCTTTACTATTCTTTTGTCACAATTGAATAGGATCAAACCCATCTATAGCAGGGTAATTAGGAAAATGTACTGTAATTTCATATATTTACATAACTTTTAAGTAGACATCTGCACTGAAATTAAAAATAAGGTGGTAAATGCCACTGTCATATTCTCGGCAACAGTAATTAGCAGTTAATTATTAGTGATGAAGATACATTGTTGCAGTGGGGAAAACACGAATAAGCAGCATTTGGCTAGCACTCTGAGTGCTCTCTAAATAATTCATCCATCATGGCACTGGTTTGTGTTAGATAAATAAGCGTGACTGTCCCTATTTTTATCAAGCCAGAGAACTGCAGAAGGCAGCTGATGCCCAAGATGTTATCCACAAATCAGTGGCTAAATTGGAAGTCTGAAATCTTTGTTGTGTTCATTCCTTAGCCTCTTCTGTTCCTCTCATCCAGGGCCTTTCAAAGATAGCATCGAGGACTGCATTTGTCACCACTTCCAAAATTGTGTTCTTTCAAATAACTCTCAAATTAATGCCCCATCCTCACAGAGGCCACAGTTTCATGTGTGGCCACTGTGACTCTGTATGATAAACAGCAAAAATTCACTTGAAAGTTGTATCAGTTGTTACCTTCTAATGCATTGGAATATATAAAGTCCTTTTGGAAAATAAGTCAATGCATTTTTAAGAAGTTTGGATTTCAGAAGGATGTTTTGGGTGAGACTTCCTGCTGTTGAGAAGGTTCAAACTCTAAAAAACTAAAATCCAGGTTGAGATGGAACCATGGGGTTCAGGTAACCTCAATATATCTGTTCAGGACTGTGACACTGTAGCAATTGTTCAGGACGGAAAAAAATATCTTCCACCATCAGCCCAACTTGTAACTCTTGCCAGTGAGTTCCTTAACACTTAAAAGTTACTGTGTTTACAGTAGAGTCACTGAAACATTTAAAATTTAATCAGAAATTGTTTACTTCTGCTTAGTAGAGGTGCTTTAAAAATCTGAAGTGTCTATGAAACAGGACTTAGTTCTGATCCAGAGTACACAGCAGACTCTTTGCAGCAAAGATCATTCCCTTAGTCTGTCTAGCAAAAGCATACTTGCTGCCTTCTACCTAGGAAATCACGTTCTTAAGGATTTCAAAATTATGGCACTCAAGTAATTACAGTACACATGACCTAATATCACCAACTTTCTGCAGAATCTTCAACCCTATTTCGAGCAATTACTCCTTTGTGTCTAACTAAAGGTGGCAAAACTACATACTGGAGAAAGGTTTGTAGCATTGTGATCTTAAATACATATTCAATTGCAAATGTAACAAGTATTCATAAAACAAGAAAATGTAGCTGATGAACCTAAGATGAACCAGCTGAACCTAAGTATCATAAGGGAATTCTTTTGTTGGCTTCTTTGTAATGTAGATACTGCTTTTTAGTGAGCCTGGTTTTTATTTTTTTAATGTTGAGCTAGTGAGTGTCCTGTGTTTAGCTAGCAGCCAATACATTGCCAGATTTCTGTTGGTGTAATTTCTCAGTGTAGTAGGTTACAGTATAATTATATAGTTGACAGCTTATTGTAATTTCTTTATGTTCTAACATTCCTGCCATCTTGTCTTGGGATCAGAAGGACAGAAGAATTCAGAGGAAGAGTTCAAGAATAGTGAAATAATGGCAGCAGAATTAATGGAAACAAGTGTTTCTTCAGGGTCATCAGTTAACCAGTTCCTGTGATGGTGCCCACCACATGTTGCTGTTTCAGGCACTGTCTTTCAGAAGAGCTGCAATTTTCTTATGGCTGGTAATCTCCTGTTAGTATCAGTGTTAACCCTACTGGCTCACTTCAATTCTTCCTTGTAACTTCAGTCCAGTTATATCAATTCCTACAAAAGATTGAATGGGATGTGCATTTAGTGAACTGTTGTATAATGGTGCTATGCATTGTTTAATATAAAATACATCTCAATTCTACATAAGTGAACCATAACATGAAGAAGTGCAACACTGGTAATAACTTTTTTAGTTAAAACTAACCTTTATCTGTAAATTCTACAATACACCTTTGCTTATTTTAAATTTGAAATGAAGTTACTAATAAAGTTTACATATATTCACTTACGTAGGCAATAAAAGGTGTTTCAAATTTCCATAAGTTATGGATAAAATATGTGTCCTACTTGATGTCCTAAGTTCTAAGGATTTTTTTTTAACTACTCAGAACAGACATTAACAGAGTAACAAAAAAAGTAAACGGTCCCTGTGTACTGTAGCTGGTGTTACCCCACTTTGCCTCAAAAAACCCTGAACTTCTCTTCTAGGCTTGATTATATAATAACATACAGCAGTGTAAAGTTTTATCCCTGAATAAAATCACTTTTTAAAATCAAGAGAAGCTACAGGTAGATAATCATATACATATAGATACACACACACACATTTGAACTCACTAATTCTAGGGAACAATGAATTTAAAATTATGGGATTCAGCAGTAATCTTTGTTTTTCAGTAACCCTGCAAAGGCACTTACCCCAGAGAGGTCACAGTAAGGCTACCTTAATTTTTTAAAAAATAAATGGTGACAATCACCTTCCACATTTATGAAGAGCAGTGCTACCATTTCAGTAAACAAGGATCCTGCTGTATGGCTGCACTGTGAGATGAGGATCCCAGATTTATGGATGCCACTGGAATGCTGGGTCTCTACTCCCCAGTGACACCTCAGCTTGGAATCCAGCTTTGCTGAGTTGGAGATAAAGATTAGCACTGTCACAGCCCTGGAAGCAAGAGATCTGAGTCTTTCTTACACAAACACTTTGGAAATTAGTAGGAATTCAGTTAATAGCTCCAGCTCAATCATCTGCCTCTGCCAAAATCTGGAGTAAGGGTTCATTAGGACCCTGTGTATTTCAACAAAGTATTTGGGTTTTTTTCCCAGTAAAATCTTCATGTGCTTTTTAGAACGACAACTTCCAAATCCTTTTATTCATGCAGGATAAATTCTCAATGGTATTTCATTAATTCATGCCTAAGAGCATTAATATCTCTTCTTAGTGTATTATGTCATCATTAATCTCAGGCGCTCCCCATCAAAGTTCCTGGCATGTGCAGCACATCACACCATGGTGCAGCCTGAGTGGGTATAAATGCTACTGAAAATCACACAAGCCTCAACTCAGCAGCAAGGAGATTTTAAAGGACCATTCAATATAATGCACCAGCTGCTGCAGACATCATTCTGGGATCCCAGATGGGGGAAGTCACAGTTGCATAAATTACACTCAGAATAGGTAGTTCCATAAAGAAATTTTTTCTACAGCAAAGTTTGTGTACTGAACCATTTCTTCCTTGGGTGCACGACTCCTTTTATATGTTGGAGTAGGAGCCCTGGCACAATGGAGACTCTCCACTGCCAACCAGTTCAAAGTTTAGGCAGCAAAGCTGAGCACAAAAGCATCAATGCACATTAAAAGCTCAGGTTCCCAAACAGGAGGCAGCAGGTTAGTACCTGTATGGGCTTTTTTAATGGAGAAGCTGAATCTCTGTAGATAGCATTGGAATAACTGTTCCAGTCCTGTTGTAGCATTAGAATTGTATTAAAATAACATAATGCTGCTGAACATTTGGCCTCCATGGTTGCTTAACAGAATGATTCCCAAAGGTTAATGAGGTTCTCATGAAAATAATTCATTTTAATTCTCTTTAAATATACCACTTTGCTTCATTTTTTTTTTGCACTAGCAATATAATTGGAAGCTTCTTAGCTTGTATTCTTAACTCCACTCATTGTTTTAAATACTTGCCCTCTGTCTCATATTACTTAACTTCTTTCTAAACAAACACTTGTTTTCAGCATCCTCCATCTCTCTAATTACTTACTTGCCAGTCTTCAGAGTTACATTTTGTCAGTATGCTTTAAGAGATAGGGCAAGAACAAAATTATGGCTGATTTGTTAATTTTGATTTATGGATGAGAGTTGTGCTTTCTATTCTGTGCTACTGCCACCCCCCCATGGGCTCACATTATCTTTTGTTTTCATAGGATCCCTTCACAACACACTATTCCACTAGGCTGGCCATAGTAAGTAATGACCTAAACAGTTATGGTTAATTTAGAGCCCAGCAAAGCCTACAAATACTTCCAATTATTCTCTTGAATGTGTGCCCAACCTTGCATTTCTCAGCATTGCATTTCATCTGCATCACACTGCCCATTTATTCACTTTGTTAACCCAGGTCAATCACAATCTTCCCTAGTTCTGATTAACTGAAGTAATTCCCTGCTCACAGCAAACAGTGCCACCTCTCCAGCAGCATGTTCATCCCCATTTTCAGATAGCACCAGTTGAACAGTGTAGGGGCACTGTACCATTAGCCTTTTGCCATGCTAAAAAAATCGACCATTTAATCCCGCTCTACCTCTTAGTTTCTAATGCACAACTACTTTAGCTCTCACTTCCTTAATACTCATTTGCTTTAATGGCTTCTTGGTAGGGATATTTTTATATGGATTTTTTTCTTTTTTAAATCCAAATAAATTACATCAACCATTCCCTCTAGTCTCAACAGCTGCACGATTGACTTAATTTTAGAACGTTAGAGAGGCACAATTTTCTTGCCCTAAGCATTTACATCTCTTTTGGCAATGTTTCCTCTGCAGTTTGTGCTTAAATGTGGATCTGCTAGATGTCAGACCCAAAAAGCACTTCACTGTGCAATGTGAAACTCTGGTGGAATTTAGGCACTTAAATCCCAGGTACAACAGATATTTCTTCAGGGACAGAATTAATTCTAACCTGGCAGACATGTATGTTTTTGTCAGTAAAGCCTTTTTATCATCCCAAGTTGGTGGCTGTGCGTTTGCAGCGCTGCCACTGCGGCAGAGTGAGCCGAGGCAAGGCAGGGACCCTGGGCAGTGTCACTGCCTGCCTGAGCTCACCCTCAGTGCCATCTTCCAGGAACTGGCTTGCAAAGGAGCTACTTCCTTCCCCTGCTGAAGCTGAAGTCCTGACAATAACTAGCCTGGAGTAACTGGGATGTAAAGGCCACCACCAGAGCTCTGCAGCCCCACAGATCTGCCCTCACTCCAGCAGATCACTGCAGCAGGAGCTGCATTTGACAGTCTTGCCGAATCTCTGTGAGCCTGTGTGTATCCCTTTGCTATGGAAAACAGGTCCTAAATTTTCTCCCAGCTTTTTTTTTTATCACATGCCAGCTGAAGGCTCTGACCTCACCTCACCAAGTTTATTGTTCCTTTTGGGAAGGGTCACGACTCCTGCCTGCACTCCAAAGCACCGTGGGGTTTTGGGCTGGTGTCCCTGCCACGCACAGAGCGAGGTGCAGCAGGGCCACGCCGCCTTCGTGGCACTGAACAAGCCAGGGCAGCCGCCAGGTGGTGGGAGGTGCTCTCCAGCCAGAGGTGGGCACTGCTCCCCCGGTGGGCGCCCAGGGCCCTCTCTGCCCGCTCTCGGTGCAGCTGAGCCGCTCCGAGGGCTCCGAGGGCCAGCCCGCAGCCTGCCCTGCTCCGGCACCGCCAGCCAGCGCTCCCCGCGGCGTCCGAGCTCAGGGCAGCCACGCCACGGCTGCAAACCCCGGGCGGGGCTCAGCTTCCCTCTCCCTCCGGCAGGAGCAGAGTGAAGCTACTGCTAAAATCCTTCCCGAGGAGAACGTAGCTGAAATAACTGATGAGGGGCTATCTCCATGATAAAGCCCAAATGTACAAGTTTATATGAAAAAGTGAAGGTTTCCAAGCACATTAGAGGTTGCCAGAAGAGCCTGCACCTTTTTTCAAAAGCTGAGGAGGAATACAGACAGATGGAGAAGAAAATAAAAGGACGATATAAAGCAAATGAGGTGCAGAATTAATTTTGCCCTTTCTCATTTCTCTTCTTTACAGCACCACTAGCTGCTGCCCCTTCAAGGCAAGACAGAAAAATCTCAGTAGTGTCAATCTGTCTGGGTAATTTGACAAAATACTTCAGGGAGCCATTTCTAATTCTTCAAACTTGTTAATTCATGGATATGACCTAGCCTTGCCAGATCACAATATGCTTACAGAAAGCAGTCAAGAAATTTTTTTCATTCCAATGTATTGAAATTTTCAAAGCAGACTTTCAAAATCCAATTTAACAAAATCAACTTACTTCAATGGACCAAAATTCTACCACTCACAAAAATCACTGGAAATGAAGAAAACCGTCAAAACACCTAGCAAGAGAAAGTTGATTAGGGATTTGCCTTAGCACAGGCTTCCCATAACTTATCTAGGCAGGTTTTCTAAAGCTAGGAACACACCCTTCCCTGAGAACAAGGCTGAGTAGTACCAGCAAGGCAGTGTTACCTGTGCAGAGGTGCTGTAAACACAGCTGTACTCCTCAGCATCACTTAAGGAATCTGGTCTATGTCCATTCTTAGAAGTTCTAAAAGCATCTACAGAGACAAAGTTTGTCTCATATTTAAAGGATTACTGTCCTAACTGAACACTAAAAGTAAGCAAAAGTGATACCTATATATGAAGGAAAACCTGTAGTTACAGTCCTATGAAGTGCTGTGTAATTTGTTTTCATGATCCAGCTCATGGTGAGCACACAGAAGTTTCTCTTAATGCAGGTGTTGAAAGTACACAAAGCCAAGTTCTGAACAGTCCAACATCCAAAGAAAGAGGGTCACTGCTGCAGGAGGGCTCTTCCAGAATACTCAGCAGAAGTTTGATGCACGTTAGCTGGCACTTAGGAGACTACTTGGTCTCCCCATGTCAAGATGAGAATATGCTTCTAGTTGTAAGTGTTCTAATTAGGTCAACTTGGTTATTGTTCTGTGGTTTGACAGATGCTATATTTAAAGTCATTTCAAATACTAATTTTTAGACCTTTTCTGTGAACAGATAAATCAAGTGCTATTTATTCATGGAATTATTCTTTCCTTTCTTAATGCTTATTCCCTCTGGTGTGTAACTTTAATTAGAACCTGCTATCCGTTCATACTGGTAATGGTAACAGTTGTCACTAGAGTACAGATGCATAGACTCAGCTTGGATTGCCCCTTTGACATTATACTTAAAGCCTAACAATCTTCCCAGCTCTGCAGCTGAGCATGCCAACCATTAGTGCTTTATCTCACTGCCACCCTGAACTCCAGACTAACAAACTGATTGTTTTTTAACCAACCAATAATGCATTTTCTAAAGACTAGAAACTGTACAAAAAAATAGCTTCATTTGAAGATAAATATCTGCCTGAAAAGGTTATTCAGCCCATCCAGATTTCTTTTTTATTACCATAGATTTTCCCAAGGCAGTATTGTTTCTTGAATAATTATCGACCTAAGCAATCATGTGCTAAAGCAGTCTGATTCACTCATTAAATATACACACAGAAAAGAACTTGGTTGCCCTGGTGAAAACAAACAACTCCTCTTCTTCTTTTTGCCTGCTCCTCAACCCTTTCATAGAATATAATGACTGCATTGAAATGTAATCAGTTAATATTTGATTTGCATTTGTCAGGAAAAGGAAACATCAAATATATTTTTTAGAGCAGAGGAATTAGGATCTGGAAAATTGTTCAAATAACACTAGTCTTGTTTGATTTGTGTCTTTACATACTGATTCATGGCTTTCAGTAATTTGAAAGGAGTCTTCCAGCAACTAGTGGCAATGAGGTTCTAAAAGCTTGCCAACTCACTATTTAGAAAAATTATTTAGACAAACTTTTCCTTCCAATAAAAACTAATTCCTTTTTCATTATTTTTCACTCTGTGACACAGAAAATGGTGTTTACATGTTTCTGATTAAGTGTCTAGGGAATAGAATAGCTTTCAAGGTCTCTGTTCATTGGGAAGAGACAGACAGGGTCTGCATACCCCATGTAAGAGTCAGCAACACCAGCCAGGAATGGGGTTCTGAAGGCATCCATTTGCAAATATTGCCATTTAAAGGACTTTCTTTTTGCATTGACTCACGTACCCCATGGATGTTACAAAGTTAGATTCAGCTTCACACCTTCAAACACCCAGCACCACTTGCTTACAGAAAAGGTACATGCTGCAGAGGGAATGGTGATGATGCTTAAAGCAGACAAGGGAAGGGGCTCCTGCATAGCAAATATTTAGTCTTCGCTTGTCCTCACAAACAGGACAAGTGATCTCAGGTTTCACCAAGTGACATTGTAGTACAGCATGCTGCTGTCTGCTCTGTGCCACAGAATAAAATATCATGTATTCTTGGCAAGAAAAAAGTGGTAGCTCCAAGGAAACAAAGGTTCACCAGCTGTGAATCTGCTCAGAATTCTGGACTTTGTGAGTCCTGGGTGCTACAGACAGCAGGACTTCTACACAGCCTGGTCTAGTGGAAGGCTCCCTGCCCAGGGCAGGGGAGGTGGAAGCAAATAATCTTTAAGATCTCTTCCAATCCAAATCATTCTGTGATTCTGACTTACCAAAAGCATCCAGTTGAAAGAAAAATAGTATCAGGAATGAAATTTAATTCTCTAACTCATACATTTGAGAGATCAGGAAGATAGCTGGTGGGCTTTGGTGAATTATGGAAAAATACTGCAGCCTCCTGATATAACTCTCAGTGAATATTTTTCCTGAAAAACTGAAAGATTATCACAAACATTTCATTGTAGCTATGAGTCACTACACAAGCAGGAGTTCTGCTCCATCAGGGAGTGGCAGAGCATGCAGGATATGCCCAAATAAGTTTTTGACTCAATTTATGCCAATCCAAAATTAGCATATTTTGATTGAGGTCTGTGAGATTATTCCAGTCCTGCACCAGTTAAGGGGAACAGAGTGAGATTTGTTGTCTGGTGCTGTCTATTTCCTGCCACTTCTCTCTGTTGCTCACCCCCTCTGTTTTATTACCTTATCGCAGAGCCAGTGCTGTTCCACATCCATGCACTCCTTCTTGTAGCATCACTGCTAAATTTAATGCTCACTACTTAATCAATTTTCTCTCAACAGGTAACGAATAATTGAACAGTTGGGGGGTGGGGAATGACAAGATGTAGTGTGTTATTTCCTCGTAGGAAACAAGACAACTCACCCATTTATATTTATGCATATTCAATTTCTTCCATTAGCCAAATGACCCTAAGAGTAAAGGAATCCACGTCAGCTCATCCAGTTGGTAGAAAAAAACAGGTACCACATACTCCAAGCCCAACACTGGACCACAATAAATAACATTTTCAACTGGAGGAAAGGTGAAGACAACAGAAGACAGGAACTTTTGCAATATATTTCTTTGCTGCCATGTTTTCTTCTGCCACCAGCACCAGATTGCTGTTCATAGCAATAAAGCCTGCAGTAAAGCCCTGGCCCCAGTTAAATCAATGGCAAAAGTTTTTGCTGACTTCAGTGAGACCATGATTTCTCTCCTGAATCGTTAAAAGAATCTTTCTGTATCTCAGTTTGTTGATTCTTAGTCTTGTGTACTGGACATTAAAAATAAAGGCAAAAAATACCTCAATCTTTCAAAATTATTTCCAGCCATGGAAAAATGCTTTGTTTCTTCACCACTCATAACCTTGTTCCACATGCATCACCCCAGTAAGTGCTATTTCACAAAGGAGAGCACACACTGTTTTTTGCCCACTAGATCAATACCTGTCTAAAAGTATTTACTCACCAAAAGGGCTGTGATCCTTTTCTTTGTCACCCTTGAACTTCTGTTCTGCTCTTGAAATTTTTTGCTTTTTTGACACAGATTCTTCTTTTATTTCCTGTCTATTGCTAGCTCCTAATAGGATGTTTTTTGATTCTTTGCCCTGACATTTATTACAGAGTATACATCATAGCTTTTCCACTTGTCAAATCAGAGGGTTGGTCCAGCACTGAAATTGCAGCTGGTTTAAAATGCTACCTATAAACACACACTTTATCTTCAGTTCCTGTTCACAGTAGCTCAAAGGAGACAAGCAGATGATGATCAGAATAGGAAATGGAAAAGACTGATGGGAGACTTGTTTTATAGGAACAGAAGAAGAGTAGAAGGGCAAGCAAGACATTCAGGTAATCTACTCTCTATTGGAATAGGGCAGCAGTTATTGTATCACACACTCTGAATGTATTCAACCGAACAACTTATATTCTGACTAGCAAAGACTAAAGTGATGAAAGACGCTGGAATAAAAGGATATTAAATAAGCCCTGGATAGTTGACTGCAATATTCACAGCCTTTGGAATCCTTTATCTTTCCTGCAATTGGCTGCTGACACACCATTTGTCTTTAGAGAAGCTCCTGCTTTCGTCCGACTGTCGGAAATACAGATAAACCATGTTCTCTGCCAGCAGAGGCTCACAGCCTCTATTCTTAAAGCAGTATCTGCAGCAAAAAGCAGTGGCTCACTTGTTCCAGTCCAAGTGAAAGATTGTTACAGAGATGGAGGTACAACAGGAAAATTAAGGCTGTCACCCTTTTGGCATAAGGGGCTGATGTCCCCACTTTGACTCAGCTGGAAAGGATTTAACAGATCCCTCACTAGAGGAAGAAAAAGCCAATTACAGCAACACTGTGTGCCCAGTACATGTGGTCAGTGCTTCCCTCCCCTCCCTGACCACCAGAATGCCTGGTTTGGGAATGAGTCTCTGAACAGAGATGCTTCTTTTACCTAGTGCCCCAAAGTTTCACGTAAGTACATCCCATCTGAGAACTTACCTGCTACAGCTTATTCCAAAAAAGTATGACAGTGTCTGATTTCACATTCCAGACAACATAATCTTTACACATACCCTGACCTCATTTCTCCTTATGCTGATGTGCTTTCAGAGGCTACTAACCTCTGTCCTATTGTTTAGAGGTAGCAGCATTTAGAGCCTGGGTTTTGACACAAGACACATGAATTTGGAATAAAATCTGAAGTGCATATTTGTCAATATAACTGAAAGAATAAGAATAACTTTTCTTTTTCCAAAGGGCAGCATTCAGCATATCTCTGAACTTGACATAAAATGGGAACTTTGACAATGTTCTCTTACATAATGAAGTGGTTTAATTAATTCACTTTCCCAGATTTCTAGTGGCAGTTACCTATTTCAACCTTAGCAACTAGTCATATTGACACAATCACAAAGAGTACACAGTGCACAGTGTATGATCAGAAGCATATAATATGCTTGGAGTGTAAAATGCTCCAACAATAAAGCTAAAAAAAAGTATTGTTTAGTTATTGGCAGAACTAGCACATTTATAGTTTCATCCAAATAGCTCCAACTCTGATATTAATGCCTGTGCATAATTTTTTCAGTGTGGTGCATATTATTTTTCATTTTTTAAGCGATAGGTTAAAATCAGAGAAAGGAACATTTTGAACTACAAATATATTGTAGCTTCTACTGTTTCAAGGGGGAGGGGGGTGGTTCTGTAGGTGTGTGTAAAGGGTATAATGAAAACCTTTTCCCTATACATATCAAATACCATGATGCACAAAAACAAAAGACAATTGTCTTCCCAAGTAAATCACTGTATTTTCTGCTCAAAGCCTATTGAAAGAGTAGATTACTTGATATATAAAATCTGAACTGTCATCAGTTGGGGTTTTTTTCTTGCATAATCTTTCTAGACTCTGAAGATAACTGCAGTCAATGAGCATATTTTGCTTTTGGTTTAAACAGACTTTATGTCCTCACACTGCTGTTAGTACTTCAGCCACTTTGTGCTCTTATTGCTGCTCTCTGGCCAGAAGTGTTGACTGTGAGCTTTCTGGCAAGTGACTGCACCTTCCTCTGTATGAACAGAAAGGACAATGGATGCTGAAAACATCCATAAACACAAACTAGGATGTGCCATCATTTGCATTCTTTGTCTGACACTCCAGCAACAAAGTCTGAACAGTCTCAGTATCTGCTCCAGTTGTCATAACAGGCAAAGTTCATTGAACCAATGAATTTGCCAAAAAAAGAGCCAAGAATCCAAGATTAAATTACATTGGTGTAGTTGGGGGTGAGGGTCAAGAAGAGTTTCATTAAACAGTATGTGGGAGGACAGGGCAGGCACATCAGCATTTTACACAACCTCTGTGCTGGACTGCTACAATTGTATAGCATAGCTGCTTCCTTTCCAAGTTTTCTCATTCATTCCAAAGCCAGGAGCAAACCCAGGTACGTGTCACCAAGCAGGAATGCTCTCCTGGTTTGTGCTCTTCTCCCCATTAGCCTGTGCAGCAGCAGGGTCTGATGCAGCACAAATGACCCCAAGCACGTGACACCACTGGCAGCCCAGCAGCTGTATGGGCTCTTTCCTCCTCCAGCAATAAAAGTGCTGCAGCTGACCCTATATTAACCTGAGTTTAGAAGAGAATAGCAATGAGAACTGTATCATATCAGGGCCTTCATCCTGCTGTAGGAATTAGCTGTTGAAGCCAATAAAATCCTACAAATTTACTTAAAACTTTGTTTTCTATCCCCTGTCTGCCACAAACCATCACATACATACCCTCCCCAAAGAAATATTAAAGGCACTTCACTGTAAGAGAGGAGTCCCTGGTTTTGGAATTGAAGGCAGCTCAACCAATTTGGTCACCCAAAATTTGAACAAAAAATAAGATATTGCACAGTCTATCCACAGATGACTAAGAGACAAACTTCAGTCCTACAGTGCTCAGGACTACATTGTTAATAATATTCTGTAGGTTACAAGCTGGTTTGTCCATATCATTTCTAGGTGACTGCATTTTTATGTAGCATATGCCCAACACCGTGGGTGCAATTACTGCCACTATGTAACACCAGTTTTCATGGGTTATTAATTGATAAATGACAGCCAATTCCTTTTCAGCTGCTACAGAGGTCCTTTATTAGCACATTTAATTCAATACAGAGTGGGACAGTCCCAATCCCAGTGAAGGGCAGAGGATGAGTTTGTTCAGTATCACACCCTGACTCCTGCAGTGCTCATTGCCTTCCTTCACCATGGGTCATCTGCTCCCAGGGGACAGCAAACAGCAAAACCAACAGGCACCATTCTTTTCCCAGAAGTGCTTAAAATTAAGAGGAGGAAAGGACAGAAACCTCAGGGGCCTGTCCTGTGAGGTTATTATTCACTGTGGCCGCAGCGTTATGTGAGGTGAATAAACGCTCTGAACATATCATGAGCCCCTGGAAAATAAAAACTTACCAGAAGGGAGCAGGATGACAACAGAGCAACAAAAGTCATAGAAGAAGAAATAGAAACAAAAATTTGGGAAAAAGTTAAAACAATGACAACAAAAAATCAAAACCCCAAACATTGGAACATGCTGAGTAAGGACAGTGAGAATATTAATGATGGACTAAAATAAGCACAAGTATTTGTCCAGTGAGATATTTAAACATGAAGACATAATGGCACTGAAAGAAGGATCCAAAATAGATCCTCTTTCATGTGAAGAACAAAGAGCTGGTGGAAATCTTTATAGTAGCTAATTTGGTATATTTTAAAATAAACAAATCCTGACAGATTTCTAACAAAAATAGTCCATTTACTTCAATATCTCAAAATCTCTGTTTACTTTTGTGAATCCAAATTCAACCTTTAAAAGAGAGTATCTAAAAACATTTGTTATGTTGATGTTGTTGAGAAAAGGTTTCACAAGAGCTGCACAAAACTAATGTAAAGTGAAGTTATAAAATTAATACATGCATTTTAAAAGTGAGTTAGAGCTACAGTCCTGACAATGCTAATGTCCTTCCCTGGAAAACTTTTAAAGAAAGTCTCACGTAATTTGTCATTCTCTACTTAAAGAATAATACAGAGTTTATCTAAATGTTCTTTATTATAAAATAAACTGAATTTACTGACCTTCCGACAGGCTGCAAAAGGCATCTCTCTGACTGAGATTTTGGTAGAATGCCAAAATTAAGGAGCTGCATTTTAAAAGGTGTCTTTAGGTAGCTGAATAGCTTTAAAGTATTTACTGCAATGAAAATTATTGGCTAAATTCTTGCCTGAGTCATTATTACAGTCCTGGTACAAAATCATGACACTATTACTTAGAAATTATTGTACCTTGGCTCAGATTTAGGATTGTAGTCTATCTAACATCAGCCTTGTAGAGCTCTTTGCTGATTGTTACAATGTCAAATATATAAATTATAACTGAGGTGAGCAATTTCAATTAATTATAATTTTCCTTTTTTTTCCTTACCAGCATTTCTTTGCCGAAAAATGCCAAAGTTCTGGAATTCCTGCTCAAAACAGAAGGAATACAAGTTAGCTGCAATTGTGTTCTCAATTCTGAATTTGATTTTGAATTCTTGTTTTTCCTATCTTTATTGAGATATGTCAGACTCTCTTCTCATACGCTTCTTCAAGCTTGCAGGAAGCTTCAAAAATCACAGTTTTTCTGCTGAATTAATCCACAGAATACAGATAAATTTAATGTGTACTTGGTGGTGTAGCTCAGAAGTGAAGACATTTGGGAGAACACATCCTTCATATAGCAGAAAAATCTCCCTCAAGACTTTTGTCTTAAATACTTTTCCACAATGATGAGACAGATGCTTCTACTAATGATTATTTTGTTTAGCTGTCTCTTCTCTGGAGCAGTTTGTCTGAAGAAAGACTCAAACAAACCAGTCTCTTGTAACCAGTTCTTGATCAAAGGCTGTTGGGCAAAGTCCCTTTGCTCAGGGAGGATGGCCCAGCAGGAGCTCTGACAGCAAACTGGGGAGGAGGTCTCTGGGGCAGCTTGGTTTTAAGGGTCCAGAAGATTCCTGAGCAGCTGCTTCCCACCAGGCCCTTTGCAGGCTTCAGCCTCAGGAGCAGCCAGGAGAAAGCCACAGTCTGGAGCTAAACTCACAGGGCAAATCTCCAAGGCTGCCTGATTACATCTGAGATTTCTCTGCCCCTCCAAGAAACAAGGAGCAGCCAAGCAATAAACAAGGAAAATAATTCTGTGCTAAACAACGGTATCGAGTGTCACTTTAGACACTGAGCAAAGACATCTGCCCAGAGAGCAGCCCAGATGGGACTTTAGGGGGCCATTCTGAGAGACAGAGCAATTGCTATTACATGTCTAATTCCTTTAAACAGAAAACAGAAGTTGACAATGTTTCCATATTTATTAGTTGAGGCCACGATCCTTAAAACATCACACAATATTAAATATTAATCACAGCAAAATGATATGCAAAGATAAGGACTTGTACTCCTGCTGATTTGGAGACAGTAATATATGAAACAGTGTTTATGAAGCTCACAATTTTCAGAAAATCCACAAGACTTTCATTCATTTAACCTCATCTTAGAACATCTTGCTCAGATATTTTTCTGTTAGAGATACACAACCTTATGAAGAGGTTTAGCAGAAAAAAGTGAGATATTACAACCTTTGCTATTTTATATTCAAATACATTATCATTCTACCAACCAAAGAGATAATGACAAAAATCCTTTTATGTTTGTATTTAATTCTGTGATTTAAATTGGAAATACTGTGGATCATGATTCTTCATTGTTGTTTCAACCACATATATATTCTTAAAGGGATAAGATTTTTACCATACAAATGTTATACCACACCATGTTAATGCTGTCAAATTTTAAAAAGCATATTACAGTTCAGTGTCAAAACTAAATAAAACATGTATACACATCTCATATCTCTTTTAAATTCCCAGCCTTTATCCTCAAAACATCAGTGGCTTTTTTAATGTCCATATATGCAGTGACTGCCATTTGTAAAAGGCCTGGTTCACAGAGAAACAGGAATTTAAAGAAGGGTGATGGGAAGGTGTAAAAAGTGGTGCAAAAGGAACAATTACTTTCTGAAATCCTAGTAGAAATGGAAGATGAAGTGTTTTAGAGTAACTCAAAATCTTATCATTTACCTGTCAAAAAACCCACAGATCATTCCAGTTTCATAATAAACCTATTCCTGTACAGAGTTTGGGGATGACAAATATGAATGATCTTGTCTGTACTTGTGGAGTTCAGAAGCACTCAATAAGGAGATTTTTACTCTCCTTGCAAGCTACATCTTCCTAAGTTTACCTGCTTTTCTATACAGACTCAGGTTACTTGCAAGTGTCAGGTGAGTCCTCCTCAACAAGAAGCAACTACTTAAACATTTTCTATTCCAGTCACCCTCCCTAAGAATCAGGGATTTGGAAAATTGTAGCAAGACCTACATGCCTGCTCTGGAGTGTCTGCAAACTATGCCGTGGCAACTACTTTTCCCATTGCCAAGAGAACAAACTGGCTGTTTTGGGGTGAACTACAACTTTATTATCCATCATCAAGGGAAGAAAAGCCCTCTGGAGAAAATTAGCCAGGTGGCCTATTGCTACCTTTCAGTATATTTAGGAATGATATGAAGAAGATGGGCTTGAGTTCTCCTGATATCTTCAGAGTCTCAGTTTTCATTTCCATCTTTCTCTTCTATCCTAATTTTATCTATTACAGTGTGGGAGAAATTTTAAAGCCATACTTGGGCTTCAAAATAAATCCTAGGTCAGAAGTATTGACTGCTTGGCATCCATTGCTGACAGTTTCAAACAGGTGAAGATGAAAACCTATCTTGAAAGCATAGTTACGCAGGTTATTTAAAATAAAATATACCCTGAAATGTCAAACACAGCTGTAAGAGTAGAAGTTGGACTATATTCAACATTTCATTGCAACTGGACTTCTTGAACCCGTGTCAAATGCTAGAAATAAATTTACTTTCACCTGCAGTTGAAGATTCCTTTTTTTTTCCCAGATAACTGTGAATCCAGATAAAAGCTGATCTGTCAATTTTACAAGTGGTAAGAAATAAAAAAAACCATTGCCAATGAGGAGACAGGAGGCTGGACTAAAGTCTTCAGGAAGATTTTTCAATAGAGCTACTCCCTGACTGAAGGAATGCATCTATTCATGCACAGTCAATCATTCCGTGATACAAACTGCATTGTCTGTATTTTATATGACACTTTCAGAAATATATCAAAATACATCTGGTTCATCTTTTACTGAGTTCTGATGGATTATCAGAGGTACTTCTGCCCACTGTATCTATACTTATGTATATATGTACACATATGTGTGTATGTATGTGTATGTGTATGTGTATGTGTATGTGTATGTATATGTATATGTATATACACACAAGATTTGGATTTACCTCTTTTTTTTACAGGAAAAAAGTAAATCTATTACAACAGCAGGAGATAATTTTCAATTCCAACATCCATGAGCTTTCAACTGACTTTTGTGATAGCAGTTTGTGTCTGAAAATGCTACAGGCTGAGAACCCATTTCATAGCAGTGGCACACTAATTCTTAGCCACAACAGGCCATACAGCATTGCCCAGGAGGTGATGTCCTTCTCAGGCTGGCAGTGGATACAAGTTTTGGCAGCTTTTCAGTCACCTGTAGTTCAGTACAATAAAGTGAAATTCATAAACCCCATATAAGCTGCTTACACAGGACTAACTTTTATTCTGCACATAAAACACAAGTTTGCTGCTGAGTAATGGAAGAAGTGGAGGAAGAAAATACAGCAAAGATCAGAAATGAGGACAGATCTAATTAATATAAGCAAAAGTATAGCAGAACATAGCAGACAAAATTGCTCTTTGGAGACCATGGATGGTGGTTTATTAGCAATTTCAAAAGTACATTTTTACACTTTAAGATATCAGCTCAATAGTCTCCAGAGTCAAGGCTTCTGCTTTCTCTACTGAGCTGTTGTTTGGCTGAGTGTTACTGTTTCCAATTTGATCCTGCCTGAAACAGAAGCTTCCATGGTTGGTAGCACTGAAAACACAAATTAAAACTTTGAAAAATTATGTTAGTGGAAAATATTCACTCTCACATACCACAGCATTGGTTTGAGTCAGGCTTCCTTGAACACTCCAGTTTAACCTTGTACATACCAAAATACCTCCCATTTTCCATTACTTTTTCTTAAGGGGAACTTTCACAGGTTCACCAGGTTGCAGAGCTGGAGGAATGAACAAGATTAACAAAATCCACATAAGGAGGATGTTCCCAGGATATCTCACACTCTGCACTGCCATAAATAACAGCTACCTCTGAATTAGGAAGCTAATTGCTGGGAGCTGTTGGCCATATTGTCGGGCACTGAGATGGACTTAGCAACTCTGATGAGGAACAGAACATATTTATTCTGGCAAAGGCCCACTCTACAGACACTGTAGCATTTCTTACACTAGCACTGTCTTTCTTATCTTTTTTACATCATCACACTGCAACACAATTATTTTGTGTGATTATGAAATGGCATTAAGGTCAAGGGTTTGTTGATGATCAAATTTAGAGGTCAGTGTCAGACTCCACTTGGCTGACCTAGCGCAGTCAGTCTGATGAGGCTGCTTTATTTTCAGGGCAATTTCTTAAGCAACAGAAATACAATCTAGCAAAACAACTGTCACAGAAGGATGCAGTAAAGTGTTGATAGCAGCCTAAGATGATCACTTAGTAAGATCTCTTCGTCTGTCCCTAGCTTTTGTAGCCTCAAAGTAAGTAGCATATAATTTTAAGTATTCATATACAACACTAAAATATTTTGAATATGGCTTTCATTCTCATCAGAAAAAAAAAAAAAAAAGAAGAAATCTACATCAAGATGATCACCAGTAACTCAGCAGAAGCAGATGCTTTGTTCACCTTTCAGCATTTCTGGAACAGGCTACTGGATCCCAGCTCAGACTCTCTCAGCTTAGTGGGAGCTGGGAAACCAAATCTCCTCTGACCTGGGGATCGTAATAACCCTTCGACTCTTCAAAGTCAATATCCTCAGGAAGATAGAGTTGTACCTTTGAGAAAAAGAGGAGCTAAGATCTTTACAGAGGCTGTGAAACCAGTGGGACTGGTGAGACATTGATGAAGGATTTTGCCTTCGAAAATCATCTGCTTCTGGCTTCAAATCCAACCCAAACTCTGTGGCTGCTACACCTGATTTCAGGGCTAAACCCTCCATCCAACAGCTGCCTCAAACACAGCAAGCAAAGATCACAGAGCAAATAAAATGTTACACATCCAGCAGCTGTACTAATATGGATCCTATTAACTTCTCTCCCCTCTACCCCCAAAAGCCTTCTAGCTCCTGATTTCCTCTCAGCTCGTACGGAGTTGTGCTGACACAGGTAAAGGGGCAAATAGCAGCAATCATTTGCTCTCAGGCATTGACTCTGCCACAAAGAAGCACAAACAAAGCCTTCAAAGGGCCTGATCCAACCTCTTTCAGGAAAGCCAACCCCATTCCTCACCAAGTACATAAGCAACACATGTCTAAAGGAAGGTCAAACATCTGCACATAAGATGTACATAATCCTACACAAAACCACCAATTCATCATCCTCAAGTAGATAATACAGATATTTTACTATTAAGGACTTAATTTCTTAGTTCAGCTAGGAATTTACATGAGTTGCTCCAGGAAACCTAGGGGGGGAGGTAGTTGTAAAGGCAATAGCAGAAGCTGTATGTGTTTAAACCACTTCTGTAAATCTCTGTACAAAGCTATACATCCTGAATGCGAGGGGAAAGCAACTGTGACAAAGAGCATCTGGTCTTTGAGTAGCTGTAACACAATGAACCCTTTAAAGTGACAACCCAAGTATGGGGAGGGGATTGCTTAGATTAAGCCCACATGTTATTACTCTTAGTAGATATGCTCTTTGGAAAATGAAAATTAAACTGAACTCTTTGGCAGGGTGGAAGTCTTGTGAAAATTTCTGCTTGTATGCAATAAGGAAAATTAATTTGAACATGGGAGGAGAAAATAACTCAGAAAATGATTTAATGGTCCTACAGAATGGTCCAAATCCTCGAAGCCTCCAAGACATAAAATATTTAGCATTCCATCACTCCAAAAATTCACCTCCTTGGACTAGAGACCCAGCTTCACCTCCGAAGTCACAAATTTATCAATAAGTTGCAAGAAAAGGATGGAATTGCAATGGTCTGGGTCCACAAAAAATTATTTCTGTCATGTGCTGGCTGAGAGCACCCACCATACAAAAAAAAGAAAATTGAATTTTATGAGATATAGGCCTGCATGATTAAGCAAAGGTTGGTTTTATTTGTGATAAGGTAGGAAAGAAGGAAGGAGAAATATGCCTTGATTCTGCTGTCTGAAGATGTGCTGTAGCCAGGCTTCATAATGTATTTTTCTCAGTTTTACTTGTAGCATAAGAACAACAGCAACAATAAAGAGAACAACCAAAAAAGACTCAGAAGACATGGCACTGGGGCAGGAGAATCAGGTACCATACAGAATAAATAAAGACCAGTGAGCCAGACCACATCAATAATGTAGGTCAGCAAGAATGTCGAAGAGGAAGCCTGTGTAAAGCTTCTGCAATTAAGAAGAGAAAATCCTTTGACTTCATGGCAAGTCTTCTGAGATGAATATCCCATGGCTACAATTAAAAATGTTGTTTGGGTTGGTCGACCCTCTCTGCACACATCCCCGAGCTTTTAAAGAATTTGTTTTTTAAGGTGAAAGGAACAGATCATGATGTGAGAGAGAGAGAGAGAGAGTGTGTGTGTGTGTGTGTCTTACACACTCACATCCACTCTAACACACTCGCACACCCCCACAGTTACACACACATACTCACACACACTCACACATTTACACATTCACACACCAACTCACACTGACATACACAGAGTTACACAACTCACACCCACTCACACCCACACGGTTAGTTATTCAGAAATTAAAGTCCTCTTGGCATAGACACACCAAGAGAAGGTATCCAATGCATAATAATGATGTTCTACTCATTTTATAAATCACTTTCCTAATCCCTTTATATTCCTGTATTCCATCAACCAAGCTAACATGATTAATATTATTTAAGCCTTGAGAGGTGCAGATTTGCAGAGGTCATGGTTTTCCCATGATTTATTTCACCAAAAATTTCCTCTTTTCCATTATTTTGAGAAGCAAAAAAAAAAAAAAAAAAAAAAAAAAAACAAGGTTTTTTATGAAATTCCTTAT
>VZRX01020367.1:27986-42740 GCA_013398075.1 Notiomystis cincta
AATTTTCCCTTTTCCATTTTTTTGAAAAAAAAAAAAAAAAAAAAAAAAAAAAAAAAAATCAGGTTGATTACTGCATTCCATCATGTAAATATGAACAAAGGGAAACATCTGCCCATTGGTCTGGAGGTGTCTGGCCTTCCATTGCTCAGCCTCCCATGGCATTTGAATGTACTGAAGTAATTTTAGTTTCTTCTTGGCTCTTGGAAGACAACATTTAATGACTCAATGATTTTTTAAAAGGAATTGAAAAAGTAAGTCTGAATAGTTTGAGAATAAATCACTCCAACATGAAATGAGCTCTTATTCAACAATACTTACAAATAGCTTTAGCAAAGATAAAATAATGCGTATTGTAATTAATATTTTAATTTGCTAAGAAAAGCTAAATAGTGATTAAACCCCTTCCCCTCCCCTTTCCCCCTGACAATAATGAAGCTAGGCAGTTTCAAGAGAAGCAGAGCAGCCAGGAGTTTAATGTCGTTGATTAAGAACATGTTTCCATGGTGGCTATTATGTCCCTCTAAGAGACGAAAACAAAACCAAGCCTTATTTCCTTTTAGAGCTACAGGGTTTCTTCTGCCTTTATAGGACAGACAACAAGAAAATGTTTAGGGATAATTAAAGGCAATTAGGCTCATCAAGGCTCATTTCTGGTCTAGCTCCACTTCTTTTCTCTACAATGTGTACTAATTGCTGCTTCAACATATCAAGTATCATGGATTACTTTTTTTTTGTACTTCCACAAACAAGACTGCTTGGTCATTACCAGCTTTGACAGTGTGAATAAGAGACTCCTGATTAGCTTTTTGTTTGCTTTTTTAAAGATTTATACTACATGTCCTATTGAATCTGATAATAGAGAATAATAAATTAACACTTAGCAATTGTGTAGTACCTTCTGCTAGAGGATCTCAAAGTTCTTTGCAAACATTAATGAATTAATTCTCTATACTGTTTAGTTGTGTTTAATAGGTATCATCATCATAATTTTGTGGACTACTGAATACAGACAAAGAGGTTGGGTAGCACATTTAGTGTCACAGTCAACATGTTATAATGTTGGTCTCCTGTTCACAGGCAATTAGCTTGTTTGCCATAAACATGTCTCCTGTGTAACTTCTCTTACATCTGGCTTTGATTCATTGATAGTCGGGTGATTTAAGTTATTCAAACATCTAAACTTTAAAGAGATGTTTCTAGAGGGAAATTAATAAGAGGCAAAGGATATCCAGAACTATAGAGAAATATTCAAGTGCTTCTATATCAAGTGTTGCAGAAGAGGATATTGGGGAGTTCGGTTACTGGAAGCAGAAAAGGTTCATTAGCAGAACTCTGCAATTATCAGTTCCTGACAGCACAGTCGTGACAGCTCCAATCCCACAGACCCCTTCATGCAAAACTGCAGTCCACTTACCCAGCTCAGTAGCTCTCCAGTACTGAAAGCAGCTGACTGACACACACATTTACTTTTTCCTCCAGAAAATGTCTTCCTTTACTGGTTCTAAGTCCAGAACAGCCAAACAAGAAACTTTGTCTTAGAAGGATCCCAGAACCATGGCAAGTTTTGGGTTGGAAGGGACCCCCAAGGATCATCACATGCACATGTTTTATAGGTTTGAATATTTGTGAACATTAATCAACCACACCTCCTCCAGGAGTGAGAGATGGATAAGACTGCGTGCATGTACAGCACAATGCAGCTGATGCATTAATTTCACTTCTTTGTACACAGCAATTTGTTCATGACACATCTCAGTAACTGTAAATGAAATGGATCCCAAATTTCCACCAAAGTCCAGTCTGGATCCACAAATTAGACAATTGTTTGTTCTTCTCATTCTCTTGACCTGTCTAGGAAATATAATCACATAGATTAGACTTCTCACAGACCAGGCATGCTCACTCATCACATTTAAAAACTGGATACAATTCTCTGCCTCAGGGGCACTTAGGCTCACACATCCAACCTTCCACCTCCTTATTTATAAACTCATGAGGTGAAGGAAAAGTTCCTTAATTCTTGTTTAAAGTGTTGATAAATATTTAATAATTAAAAATCCCAGCATTTCAGAGACATGACAACTCAGCTCATTTCAGGCAGACCAAATGCAACAGTGGCTTCCTAAGGGATAGGACTTTGTGTCTTCTTTGGAAACCCAAATGGCAGGATTGTGCTGCTACTTTGTTGTCTTTCACATGTCCTGCTCACAACAGTTCTGCAGCTTTTAAATGTCCTGATTCCTCACCTGCTCCCAAGAAACAGTAGATTTAGGATTATTACTGACATTAGTTCAGCCACACCTACTTACAGTTTCCCTAGGGTCTTGAACAACAACCGAGGAAACAACACAGACACCAGGTGCTCTTCAGGTCCTTTAGCTTGTGTCCAATTGCTCATATGGAAATTGATTATATGCAGTTTAAGTAGACACGGCATTATCACTTCCTGTGGAGAATTTTTTCAAGTAAAAGGGTTTATTTGGTGCAGAAAAGCATGCAGGATAACAGAGAGAGTGTAGAGAAGCGGTTTGGCTGGAAATTTCAAGCAGTAAACTGTACTTTTGTGCCGCGAAAAAGTGAGGCTGAGAGCTGTAATCTCCGGCTCTAAGCACAGCTTTCTCTGCTGCTATTCACAAGTTTTTACTCAAGGTAAGTAAGAAGGACCATGAAAAATGTCCTGCACAAACTTTACTGGCTCCACCAAATCCAAGTCCTAATTAAGTTGCTTAAATCAGAATGAACTTTCTACCTACTTGCTTCCTAGACCTCAGTGTACCTTCATTCTTCTGGACAATTATATCCCCCCAAAGACATCAGTACAACTTCAAATTGCCTTTTTCTGAGAAGAGTGGCACAAATCTGGCTTTACATGTTTGCATGTGAGTGGGTAGTCTATTTACAACTCTCAGTAAGGTGTACTTTGGGAAAGCAGAGTGATTTTCTTTTCCCCAACTGAACTTCAGTGTATTATACAGGTATTGTGAAAGCAAGAATCCACTTGGATTTTCTTAATAAAAGGAGTATGATTTAATAAAAGAATATAGCACATTTTCAAATGGCCAGAGATGAATAACACAGCTTGCCCCATTTTAATAATAATAGAAATACTTTCCTCACTTCTCAAAAGCTGCTCCCATTCTCAGCCCATGCCCTTCCATACTAATAATATCTTGGGGCAGCTAAAAGATTAGTTACATGGTGCACTATATTCTTTTGGTTCCATGTCATTTATAACCAGGAGACTCAGAAGAATTTTTCCAATTCATAAATCAACTCAACTTTTAAAAACAACTTTCAAAAAGTATTTCCACAGTCCTTTCCAGCAGACATGCTGAGTACCAGTTATCACATCTGATATACAAAAACATAGTCTGATATAAATCCCTCCTCAGTCATATCCTGCATAACACCTTCTACATCAAGGATAACAAATGTACTCACTTAAAGTTGTCTTTAACTGAATAGGAGTTTAACATCCTCCCTCCTGCCAGTCCTCACACCTGTTGAACAAAGAAATCCTGGCTAGGCCAGTTTTTCTAGCTTCCCTTTCCTCCTTTCCTCTACTACATTTGCAAATATTTGTTTTGTAGGCCTAGGGGGCATTTTGAGACCCATAGGTTGCAGTGTCCTCCTTGGTCACTGTTTTAGACTTCAGCTCCTGAGGATAGGTACATTCCTCATGGTTTGCCTGGTGTTCCAGACAGTCAGCAGCCACTCTGGGCTCTCACACATGGTGCTTTGAAGCAGGTGGGAATGAGGGATCTTCCAGAAAGGTTTTAGACCACAGGTTACAACAGAGATACACTTAATGCAGAAGGGCAGGGCATTGAACACTAAATCTGTTATTTGCCAGCCATGGGGACAAGATCCAGTCCAAGAGTACCTTAAACCAGTTACCGTGGTCTTCCTACTCCAAAAGCAGAAATCACTTGGACACTTAGGAATTGAATCCATACTGGTTTTAATCCAAGGCTCCCTGACCACCACAAGGGTGGTGTGGAACACCTCCCATGAAAAATCCCATGTTTTCCCCCCCCAAGAGTGGTAGGATACAGGCAGACTTGCACAGTGGGGCAGAGTCAGTCTGAGTGGTGTTTACTGGAGATGCTGCTGAGGCCTGGCCAGTTCTCCCATTACTTTCCATTGGTTTTCAGGCATTAGTGGTTTATATTTTCTGATGATGACAGTTTGAGATCTCCTTTCACTATTTGAACAGCTACATAAGCGTCATTCCTGTTTTCAGAAAAATAATCATGATCCCATGAATTTTCTTCTACCTAGAAATTCATTTAAGGCTCAGATATTTGTCTTTTAATGTGATATCTGCTACTGCACAGGGCAAGGACAGACAACTGTTGTGATAATACATTTAATTTTTGGGCAAGAGCTAGAATACTATTTCTTTTATTTTGTCCATTCTTTGAGTCACTGCATATGAAAAGGTTAGGCCTTTACTACTCCCTGTGGCATCTTACTGAGATTTCAGGTATAAATATGCCATGGATGGCTCATCTGAACAGCAGTTGCAAGTGGCGAGGCAGTGCATAAGAGTCAGTCATTTCCAGTGATGTTGAAATGTCCTGTTAGGATTTTAGGTCCTAACCAAAGATTATTGATTTTAAACTGCAGTGTCATGGATCATGTTACGGGAAACAAGTTGGGTAGAAATAATTGAACAGCTGGAAAAGGAGCTCACTTCTTTGATTACCTGTGACTTTGCATTCTGCTTCAGTTCTGATCTGGACAAGCAGGTAGAAAAAAGGGTTACATAGAAGGTCACAAAACTTAAATCACATAACTCTGGAAGTCTGTGCTGCAGATATCTGTCTGCATATACATACATACATATTTATTTTCATAAAGGCATATTCAAATCTATCTATCTATCTATCTATCTATCTATCTATCTATCTATCTATCTATCTATCTATCTATCTATCTATCTATCTATATCTCAGGCATTTTCCTGATGTTCACACTCCAGGCTTTTAACTGCATCCAAGGCAAGTCTGGAGTGCTCTTTAGCTCATAATAAAAGCCGCCTAAGGGAGAATTTTCCAGAGCCTACCTCTAGGACTCTATCTATTTCCAACCTTCCTTTATCTACTGATACTTTTGATCAGGGACAGCAGATATTTTCAAAGGCCTCAGTTGAGATGATTCCAGGGTTTTTCTTCTGAGAACATGAAGTTCATTAGTAGAATCCCTGTTCCCATGTACTTCATTGAAGCTGATCTTTTCATCATTTACTTAGAGCAAATATCAGCCACAACTTATTACAAAATAACATGCTCATGCTTCTAATATTAAACTTACCGGGTCTTAAATGCTTTCAACTCTATTATATTGTGAAATGCAAAACAGTTTTGTTTATAATCCCCCAAAAGTAATTGTCTGGATACACAGAAGATGGAGATGATGTTTCCAGCTGGAGCTGATTACATACCGCAAAAAATAAAAGAAAAGAGGTGGGGTAACAGAATGTTGAACACCTAGAAATCCAAATAAATGAAGCACTGCTATAATACTAATTTCAATTATTTTGCCCTGCCTCGCCTCCCCAGCCAAAGGGAAAAGTAATTTGAGCACCCCAAACATGTCTTTATACCCCCATTCTTTCAGCCTATGCTCACACACCAGCAATGCCCTGAGCATTAACCTCATGTTCACTGTAAACATTTTATTCTATTACTTTGACATGGGCTCCCTATGGAAGTGTACGATGAGACATTTTCAAAACTTAACCTTTTGGAAAACATCACCTGAATCCTATTCTAAACATTTATCTTTTTGCCTTCCTTAAGTGGCCAAATCAGTTTTGCTCTTCATAGTCTATATATTGGTCCTGCTGCAGGGAGGAGTTCCTGGCTGTCACGCTCTCCCCAACACAGAGAGGTCCAGCACAATCTGCACTCTCCATGTTTGGTATGATTCTTTAAAAGAACTAAAACACTTTACATCCAGTTTCTCAAACCCAAATCTTTATGTAAACAGGACAGTAGTACTTACAATGAATTGGGGGTTTATGTCTTTTCAAAAACATATGAAATGGACAAGTAAAACATCGCTGTGCTGTAATTAACAGTAGAAATTCACATTTTATTTAAAATGAATAGGGATTTTAGAATAAAATCTGGTGCCTATCACAGAAATCCCCCCACTCTGGGAAATAAGGTGCATCCTTATCTATCACTAGATGGAGGCAGTAATAAAAGGGTCCAAAATCATAATACCTGTGAAAAAGGAATAGTCACTGCTTCAGATTTCTGCTTCTAGCTCTCAAGTAAGGTATTTCCATTTTTTATAATATATGTTTTACCAGACATTTCTTACATTACAAATGAATGCACTCTCGGGTCGCAGAAGCTGGGTGCAACACGAGCAGGTACATAGCAATACAGCAGGAGTGATTTACAGCATGTAATTTCAGAGAAACAAATTGGCACCTAACCTACAGTATCTGTGTTTTTATCTGGTTGAAGGAGATAATGTTGTTTGTGAAGTACATCACATTTTTTATCTTGCTGTATCACAGAGTTCCCTTGAAACGACTCGCTCATGTATCACTTCTGAACAGGAGGAAGGAAGGGAAGAAACTTAGATGGGCTCTTTATTTTTAACATACACACAATTTTAACTTGACTTCACCTGCTGAGACATCTCAGATTTATTATTTACAAAAAGAGTTCTTGAAGAGATCCATAGCATTTCATTTAAAATTTGTCCTTAATTATGATCCATGATCCAGATTATGATCCATGATCCTAATGCTGACTGCTGAAGTCACTCAAACACTTTCAGTTGCAATTATTACTCAGCTGCATATAAGTAATTACTCATGAGTGGGAGAAATGGCTGTGGTCATTTCCTTTAATGCTGAAACTTTTCTCTTCAGAGGCCCTTTCAGCCTTTAGCTTCTAACTCAGTTTCCTGCTGCACATCTATTCTTCCTCTCCTGCTCTTCCTCAACATTTTTACTCTCACTATTGTTCTTATTCAGTAGCCTGGCTTCAGGATACATTTAAGAACATTACTACTGCAACAATGAGAAGGTGATGAAAGTCGTTAAATTGTAAATCTGCTATGTAAATATTTTTCACTATTTTAATTTAATGCCAGTAAAGGAAAAAAAAGCCCAGAAATGCAAAATTTAATACCACTAAAATAAAATTAACTGAAACCAGCTGGCAAAACCAATGAATTTAGATTTCCTTCCAGTTTGTTTTGTGATTTCTTTTTTAAGATGGAGATATCAGACAAAAATTTGAAATTACTATCCCTGCAAAACAGGAATAGAAAAAGAAAAACATTTTCTATCTTACTCTTTCTATTTCCATTCTTTTTCTTGGCAGCCTTCTAGACATCTATTCCCTCTTACTTTGGCATATCTCCAACAGTTAGCAATAGTAACTGCTGTTAAAGACAGGTAGTTCTGCATCTATATAGAAATTTTTACATAAATTAAATGGGACCTATCAGTTTATTTAGAAAAGTTAGTTCAGAGATTAAAATTTTGCATTTCCAGCTTTTGGGAGTAGAAGTCCAATAAATGTGTATAAGCCACAAATTATACATAAAATACTCAAGTTACTCCGGGAGAATTCAGTTTTAACGGATGGGTACAAACATATAAGCTGAACATTTGCACATACCTGTGATTAGTCAGGGATATTATTTAAATTTTCTGCTATAAGCAGAATATTT
The DNA here is from genome assembly GCA_013398075.1 of Notiomystis cincta. Lineage (NCBI taxonomy): Eukaryota > Metazoa > Chordata > Aves > Passeriformes > Notiomystidae > Notiomystis > Notiomystis cincta. The sequence continues at coordinate 35,691 of VZRX01020367.1, forward strand.
GCAATATAAATAAGTACACAGAATTCTGAGTACATCATGCATAATTAAAGACAAAAAAAAAAGGGCCAATCATTTCTTTCCTAATGAATTTCCCTAAAATCCAACAATCTTAGAAATGTCTGTAAGAATTACCATTAAAAATCAGAACTAGACAGTTCTATAACTGTTTTTTTTTCTTTTCAAGAGAGAATAGGCACAGCTAGTGTACTACTTTTCTTGCTGCCTTTACTGTCAGGCTTTCCCAGGATGCTGTATCTAGTCAGAACCCATTAAAATCATTAACAAATAGAAATGTCTTTAACCTAGATTTAAACCCACAGCCTGACCCAGTATTTAAGATCTTGGCCAGGAATTTGTTCCACAGTCACCATCCATAATGACTGAGAGGTCAGAGGCTCCTTTGCTCCTCACAAGTGCAAACGCCACAGCAAATGCACTGGAGCTCACTCGCTGCCAATTGCGAGGCCAGGGTTTGTTTTGCAGTAGGGCATGGAAGATTAAAACAACACAGGAAACTTGGCTGGAGAATGGGTCCAAGTGGACCTCGAAGGAAGTAATTACTTTGGACTACTGTACTCCCTCTTCCTCCCTCCACTCTTTCAGTTCTTTCTGTGCTTAATTGTAAATTGCCCTCCACTCCCTCTCTCGGTTTTGCCTGGTACCAGCGAGGCGACACGAAAGTGCCGGCGCTGAATTCCCGCTGTAAAACCCGCGCCAATACCTGATGTCTGCAAGCTCCAGAGCACTTTGAGCACTGGAGCTAGTGACATTACAAAGCTTGTTAACGTAAAATCTTCTTTGTGTTACATTTTTTGCAATACATTTTACAAAAATCTACCCCAGGGAGCCAAGGGGCAGTTGCTTCTTTATTACATTTTAGGAGAGACACATTATTAGCGTTCCAGTCTATATATTATGAAATTAAGTGGATACCCTTGGGGTTAATTCCTTGTTGTAATTGTAATGAAAAGAAACAATTTCTAACCCTCCATTTAGGATCTATAACTATTAAAATCCACTAGTCTTAGTGACTCCTGGGGCCAGTGAAGTACTTCAGTGTATATGAAAAAGGGCACTCCCACAGTGTCCAATATAAGTAATTTATAAAAATAACAGCCTCCAAGTGGGAAAACTAACAAATGACTTTCCATTGAGCCCCTCCCTGCTGTTTACTATTGCATGCTGGATTCATCAACTACGTAAAATTATATGCATATCAAAATCATGGAGCTGGGTTCCAAGATTAGAGTTTGCCAAGAGTAAGAAAGGTAGAGCAGGAATTCACGGAACACAATGATTAAATACGAGGCAAAATCATGCAATAAAACCATAAAGAATCCTCCCAGGAAAAAGCAAAAAAAGTTAAAAAGCAACATTTCTTTTCAATGGCTTCTCTGTATTACAAGATACCAATTGCTTCAATGCATTTTAAATGATAATAAAACATTTTTTAAATAATCAAAGATTAAGTATCTATTTCAAAACCATTTACTTTCCTTTGAAAATGTTTAATTTCTTTAGTTTGTGAGATGCATGGTAGTAGCAATGCCAGTGCTGGTTTTAAATGCCTTTATTGTGTTTCTCTCTGTACTTTCTCTGAGAACTCCCCCTCAGCAGTGTTTTCCTGCTGACTTTAATACTGTCAGTTTCCATGTCATTGTATGTGTCAGGTTTCACCATCCCACCTACACACTTCTACCCCTGTTAACTGTTCATAATGCCCAAAAGAGAGAGAAACATTTTCATAAATGAGATGAGAAAAAATGGATTTAAAACCACAGTACCAAAAGGAATACTGTGCTCCAAGAACCTGCTATTAAATCATTTTTATGAACTGACTGGGTTTCAGTTTGAGAGCAAACCTTTAGCATGCAATTCAATTTGTTAGCAACGAAATCAAACTTAAAAGATAGTGTCTTCCAATTTAATATTCTTATTAAGATCATTGTTTCTATTAAGCTGGAAACCATATAAGTGCACTGTTGTCTAATACAGCAGAAGTTCCCATTTGAAATGCATGCATGCTGAACAGACTCACTAATTTAATAGCAGGACAGTTTTCTAGTGCTTTGTTAGAACTGCCTTGTGGAAAAGAATACCCCTTTAAGATTTCAGGAGTGGGCTGCCTTTTTGATACTTGTTTAGCTGCAGCTGACATAGCTTTACCAACATTTATCTCTCTGTTTTTATTCATCATAATATAAGCTCCCCTAGAAAAAAGGAAAAGGGTCTTACCAGACATGAAGGAAGCAAATGGTTTTTTTTAAGTCAACCATTCAACTGGCTAATAAACTGTGATGTAAGTTGCTCTGCACAGAGGAATTTAGGCCTCTCATGGTTATTTTTAAGGGAAAGAAGGAATGAAGCATCATTTCATATGTTCGTGACCATCAATCAATGGGTTTATTTTTTGGGTATTTATTGCAAATTCATATTAATATGTCACCTATTGCTAGTGGCAAGCCATGCTCGTGAAGTCCTTATTCCTCCAGTGTCTGCAAACCATCTACAAGCCTGAGCATTCACTGCTTGTGCAGTCTCTGGTCATCACACCAGCCAGTGCAACTGGCAGCTCCATCTCAGGCTGGTACCTTAGTGAGGTGTAAAGTGCTGGCTTGAGAGGACAAGGACCTGTTACTCTTGTCTGCTTTCAAATTCTTATAAAACATTTAATACAACTATGGCAATAGAAGAGGAAACTGGAAGGCTGGTAAGGAACTACAAACAGTTTCATTTTTACCATTGGCACTGTATGATATGCTGAATATTTGGGTCTTTAGCCACTGATGACTTTTAGAAGTTACATAAAATGAACAGGTGGCCTCCATCTCACTGGACAGGTGTTGGTATCACATCTAATGAAGCTAAACAGAACCACTGTCAATAGAAGGCTGGAGGTGTAACACTTTTCATGTCATTACATCCCTTTTAATAAATCAAGAGCTGTTCAGAAAATACATGACTATCCCTAGAAACTGCAACACTTTCTAATATTGATTGTGCAGATGGTAGAAAGGGCTGCACTTCTCAAGGCCAGTTGCTAATTATCCCATATCAAAAATGGAGAGGATGACTGCTGGGCAAATAACTGAGTAAAATGTTGATACTGGGAACCGCAGAAAGAATTGGAAATCATTAACAATTAATCAGGGAGCTCCGACCTTTGAGCTCCTGATTGTTTCTTCCTCATGCCTTCATAGAAATGGGTTTATTCAAATTTATGTGTGGGTCCCTGAAATTTAACTGCTGATCATGTACTGAAGAGAGCTTTCTTGAACTGGGACACAGCCACACACTGACAAATCTGGGGTGCTTGGAAACCATTGGCCTAATTTGCAATAAGAAGCATATCCATTTTATTCTAGTATTAAAAGTAGTATACATAATTTTGAAATTAAAGTGCTACCAATAAAGTCATATAAGTGCTGAGAATGGGTCCTTTTATATGTGAGAGAACATGGGCATAGTGAAGAAGACAAAGATGATATAATACCCCTGAGATGCTGAGTTTGTGTATTAGGCCTATTTACTTTGATAGTTGTAGAGATTTTATGTGTACTGTGCATTTCATTTAGTGTTTGGAAGTTGAAAATAAACCTAAAACAGAGCACAGATTCTAATATTACATTTCAACTTGAACAACTACACTATAACTGCCTAAAAAATTATTGTAATTTCAATTCCATAATGTACTCTTTACTTTTTTCTTACTCATATCCCTTACTTCTGCAAATATAAACATCACTACATTTATGAAGGAATGTATATTTGCCAGCTCTGAATGGCAAATATACTTATATATAAAATTATCAGCATTGCTTTTTTAATACTGACCAGTAAACTGGCAAAAGTAGTCAAAGCAAAGAGCAATACTGGAACATTCAAATAATGTATAAACATGCTTATGCTTAGTTATTATTTATGAAATAATGACAAAAAGTAGGAATTTTTTCTTACAGAAAAAAAGCCAACAAACCAACCAATCAAAAAGAAACATCCTATTTTAATGGCTTTTGTTTAAACTTGACATCTTAGTTGTTGATGTAATTTCTTTTGAATACACTCCTAACATAAATACTGTATTTTTCAGACTGCATTTTGTGAAAGAAGAAAAATCACATGGTAGAACCCTCAATGTTCCCTGTCAAGCCATAAATACAAGAAAGACTGCATTGCTCTTGGTTTGTGATGGGAGTTAGTAAAACATTTGTACATGGTGAAAAGCCCAATAAAAGACCCAACATCAGTTGATTCAGTGAAAATCAGTATAAAGCTTTTCTTCTGACATGAAGTGAATCTATTTGCTTCTTCATATAAAAGGACAAATCACACCTACATATTTTGCTATTGCATCCTAATTACAAAGTCATAGACAAAAAGCATAAAGTAAGAGCAAATATCACTCCAGAACTTAAATTGATTCAGCATTCACCTGGGAGAATGGAATTCTGGCTTCCAGTTTCTGCTTTCAATTAATATTTGGATTATCTCCATCCTACAAACCTCCTAGCCATGTGGATTCAATTGCCAAGCACAGACAGCAACTGAGGGCAGGGTTTCCACAGTCCTGGTGGCCCCTGAGCACTGCTGTGTGATCAGGTAAAACCAGGCAATGCTGCATGGGTGCAACCCAACCCCAAGGCCAGACTGGGACTGCCAGTGGCTTTGTTTTGGGAAAACAGGGGGGAAAGGCCCATCATTATAGACCAAAGCATGCAACAAAGGTCANAATAACCAAATTAAGTGAATACCTGTCATCTCCTCACTGATAAGTAAATTGTTCTTCAGTGTGGTGGATATTTGGAGCCATTTACAATCAAGCTGAAGAGCTGGTGTGCTGGTCAAGTATTTCATAAAAGGATCTCATTCAAGTAAGTGCACAAGGCATTGACTATCTTCAGACATTTTGTTTAGAAAGTTTAATTGTCTGAACTGCTTTGTTCTCCACATATGTTAAAAGCAAATTCATCAATGAATTAAAGAAATTAACCAAAACCTGTCTCCACAGACTTAAATAACAGTTCCTCCCCTTTTACTCTTGGCATTGATACAAATGAAAAACAAAATGTTGGAGGGTTGCTGCAGATCCTTGGGCTTTTCCATTTGCAAAGAAAATTTGAGCTTTTTAAGAGAAGCATGTCATGGTTCCAGGAAAAGATACTTTGCTAGTGAAGGTCCATTTCAATACCTGAATAAAGCCCTGGGATCTGACTAGGTTTTTTTTTCATTTTTACACTGTAGCTGTGAAAGTTTCTCATTTATACTCCGGAAGAAGCAACTAAACAAGAGTGTTCTTTTTAAATCTGAAATTTAAACCAGTTAATTATGCTCTGAGGAACATTCTGAAAAGAAAAAAAAAACCAACCAAAACATAATTCAGAAATTTTTAGTCACATGTAAAAGTAGCATTCAATCGCAAATGATAAGAGGGGTCAGGAAAGTGTTACCAGAAGGTTCACACTCCAAGCAGCCTTGTTTCAGTGACACTGAAGCAGAACAGGCATTAGACTTTCCTTCTGCCCAAAGCCTCCTTCTAATATCTTCAACAAAAGTATCCCACACTCCTCTTTCAGGCCAATTATGAATTGAATTGTTCATTAACTCTGGAACACTTCTCCAGGTTGTTAAAATATTTACTCTTTTAGATTTCTAGTGATTTTGAATTAGATTACTAACAGCTACAGAACTGAGTTATACCACTTTNCTTAGTTGTTGATGTAATTTCTTTTGAATACACTCCTAACATAAATACTGTATTTTTCAGACTGCATTTTGTGAAAGAAGAAAAATCACATGGTAGAACCCTCAATGTTCCCTGTCAAGCCATAAATACAAGAAAGACTGCATTGCTCTTGGTTTGTGATGGGAGTTAGTAAAACATTTGTACATGGTGAAAAGCCCAATAAAAGACCCAACATCAGTTGATTCAGTGAAAATCAGTATAAAGCTTTTCTTCTGACATGAAGTGAATCTATTTGCTTCTTCATATAAAAGGACAAATCACACCTACATATTTTGCTATTGCATCCTAATTACAAAGTCATAGACAAAAAGCATAAAGTAAGAGCAAATATCACTCCAGAACTTAAATTGATTCAGCATTCACCTGGGAGAATGGAATTCTGGCTTCCAGTTTCTGCTTTCAATTAATATTTGGATTATCTCCATCCTACAAACCTCCTAGCCATGTGGATTCAATTGCCAAGCACAGACAGCAACTGAGGGCAGGGTTTCCACAGTCCTGGTGGCCCCTGAGCACTGCTGTGTGATCAGGTAAAACCAGGCAATGCTGCATGGGTGCAACCCAACCCCAAGGCCAGACTGGGACTGCCAGTGGCTTTGTTTTGGGAAAACAGGGGGGAAAGGCCCATCATTATAGACCAAAGCATGCAACAAAGGTCATTTAAATTCCCAGCTGAGCCACTGAATCCAGGCACACAGCACAAGGACAATTATCCGTGGGTCCCTCAGATTAGCACCATCGTGACTTGCCAGGGCTGAAGACAAGACACCAAAAGCTGCAGCTGAATTTGGTGTTAAAGAATTATCCCCCCTACTTTCTGATGAGTATTTTTCAAACTATGCCTGCCCCAGCCAGGAAAATGCAGAGCAAGCAGAATCCCACACCATCCATGCTCACCCTGGCACACCACACCCCTCAAACGTGCCTGCATGAGGGTGTTGAATGAGCAAAAGGAGCAACTATGCACCTCGAGGAGCCTTTGTGCCTTTTCTTTAAGCTCACATATTTTCCACTGTGAATAACTTGTTACTTGCTTAATCCATGGAGGATTTTATAATAATAATAATAATAANCCTGCCCCAGCCAGGAAAATGCAGAGCAAGCAGAATCCCACACCATCCATGCTCACCCTGGCACACCACACCCCTCAAACGTGCCTGCATGAGGGTGTTGAATGAGCAAAAGGAGCAACTATGCACCTCGAGGAGCCTTTGTGCCTTTTCTTTAAGCTCACATATTTTCCACTGTGAATAACTTGTTACTTGCTTAATCCATGGAGGATTTTATAATAATAATAATAATAATAA
>VZRX01020367.1:43517-94577 GCA_013398075.1 Notiomystis cincta
ACTATGCCTGCCCCAGCCAGGAAAATGCAGAGCAAGCAGAATCCCACACCATCCATGCTCACCCTGGCACACCACACCCCTCAAACGTGCCTGCATGAGGGTGTTGAATGAGCAAAAGGAGCAACTATGCACCTCGAGGAGCCTTTGTGCCTTTTCTTTAAGCTCACATATTTTCCACTGTGAATAACTTGTTACTTGCTTAATCCATGGAGGATTTTATAATAATAATAATAATAATAAAAAAATAATTTAAAAATAACCAAATTAAGTGAATACCTGTCATCTCCTCACTGATAAGTAAATTGTTCTTCAGTGTGGTGGATATTTGGAGCCATTTACAATCAAGCTGAAGAGCTGGTGTGCTGGTCAAGTATTTCATAAAAGGATCTCATTCAAGTAAGTGCACAAGGCATTGACTATCTTCAGACATTTTGTTTAGAAAGTTTAATTGTCTGAACTGCTTTGTTCTCCACATATGTTAAAAGCAAATTCATCAATGAATTAAAGAAATTAACCAAAACCTGTCTCCACAGACTTAAATAACAGTTCCTCCCCTTTTACTCTTGGCATTGATACAAATGAAAAACAAAATGTTGGAGGGTTGCTGCAGATCCTTGGGCTTTTCCATTTGCAAAGAAAATTTGAGCTTTTTAAGAGAAGCATGTCATGGTTCCAGGAAAAGATACTTTGCTAGTGAAGGTCCATTTCAATACCTGAATAAAGCCCTGGGATCTGACTAGGTTTTTTTTTCATTTTTACACTGTAGCTGTGAAAGTTTCTCATTTATACTCCGGAAGAAGCAACTAAACAAGAGTGTTCTTTTTAAATCTGAAATTTAAACCAGTTAATTATGCTCTGAGGAACATTCTGAAAAGAAAAAAAAAACCAACCAAAACATAATTCAGAAATTTTTAGTCACATGTAAAAGTAGCATTCAATCGCAAATGATAAGAGGGGTCAGGAAAGTGTTACCAGAAGGTTCACACTCCAAGCAGCCTTGTTTCAGTGACACTGAAGCAGAACAGGCATTAGACTTTCCTTCTGCCCAAAGCCTCCTTCTAATATCTTCAACAAAAGTATCCCACACTCCTCTTTCAGGCCAATTATGAATTGAATTGTTCATTAACTCTGGAACACTTCTCCAGGTTGTTAAAATATTTACTCTTTTAGATTTCTAGTGATTTTGAATTAGATTACTAACAGCTACAGAACTGAGTTATACCACTTTACTTACCAGAGTTATTTTTTTCCTAGCACATACAGTATTTTGAGTGCTCAGTCAGAAGTTTTCAATAGCAGTAAATGCCAAGTTTAGATCTCAGAGTTCTTAAAAAATTGAATAAGAAAAATACTCCCACTCAAAACCAGGAGTAAAATGTTTTGCTGGGATCACATGCTGGTCAGTACATTCCCACTTGCAACCACACTTCTTGGTACACAAAAAAGTTTCAATAAATGGAAGTGCAACACACCATTAATCTGGGAAAGCACAGTAGCAGTGTGTGAAAGTACTTTAAAAATAAGTAAAATACACCCCCAAACTGGCCCCAAACACATTCGGACTCTCTTCTCCAGACTGCAGGAGAAAACACTGCTGCACTTCACGTTTACCTGCTCTGCCTCCTCAGATATCTCCTGCTGGGCCATCTCTCCAGCTGAAATGTCACCCTGCATGGGGTCAGCCTGGCCTCAGCACTTCTGTGGGTGTTGGGAGGGATATTTTGGTGTTGGATAGATGTCTCCAGCTGGAAAATAAGTCCAGGTGTTCATCCAGTCCTTTGGTGATGGAGAAAGGGAGATCTCAGACAGCTCATTTAGAGCCCGAAGTCTTCTGCCAACTCCTCACTCTCTCCCACCACTGTCAAATCTTTTTCAGAGTAGCAAAGTCCAGTCTAATGAAGATAAATTTCAGTAATTAGTCAAAGACTCTACACTCTTGTTTATACCCTTAGAGTAACCTCTGGGTCATGCATGGCCAAGTGGAAGTACAGCATATGCTTCCACTCATTATCAGAAACATTCAAATGGATGATCACACTGTCTCAAGGTTTCTTAGTTGCTTGGTTTACTCTGTCTCTTCTTACATCATGTTCATAAATATAAAAAAAAATCAATATATGAACAGATTTTCAGCTGCCATATATACTCAGCAAGCTACCTCAAATAACCATTGAAATTAAACTTAGCTATGCTTCCCTTTAAAAGTGGATTTAGATTGTCATAATTTTGGATACACTTCTTACAATTTTACACTCATCTTTTATATATATTCATCACTTTGTTTGTGTGCATGTAGATATCCTTCAAGAGTTCCTCCCTGGAGACTTCTCATCTTGTGGCTATTTTCTTAAGAAAATGTAACTCCAGGAATATTTGTATTAAGATATGCAAGAATAGGGTGATGAGTAAAAAAGATACAATGCAATTGGAAGAACACAACATTTAATTATTCAGTAGAATATTAATTTGAAAACTGAGTTAATAAACCATGGAAAAACAAAATAGATATTGTTCAGATCTCAATATTTAATTCCAAATTCTTGTTTTGGCCATGTGCCCATCCATTTCCAAAGTTGCTTACAGAGAATTTAAAACAATTTAAGATAATGAAAATATTTTAACAGAGGCTTGTATTTTTCAGAACAAGATCATAGATATCCACAATAAAATATACTGAATACTCTGATTATTTATTGCTGTCTCAGAAACCAACTGAGGGCAAATATTGCTGTGCAGCATCAACACCAAGATTTTTGAGAGAGGCAGTACAGCATTTTTGCCATTCTCCCCATGTGGGTGACAATGAAGTGCCAGAAAGTTTGGCACAAGGTTGATTTTTTACTGTACTAAATAAAGTCAGCTTCCATTTCCTACAACAAGGCAAGGACAAAAGAAGAGTTGAATATTTTAAAAGTTCCAAAGACTTTGAATCCTTTTTAGTTGGAGGTAGCTTGATTTTTGCTGTCCCATTCTTTTCCAGTTTTTTTGACAGCTCAGAAGAGGAAGAAGTCTCTAAATATAGATCAGCACATCTGTAGCCCAGATAAGGAAAGTGATATACAGTCCCATGATAAATGATATCTCAGGGAACCATACCAGATATTTTGATGAGTACTAAAGAATTTCCATGTGGAGAACAAACACTATCAGAAAAAAGGAAGATATGATCAAATCAAAAATATTTCAGGGACATGAGAAAAAGGGGAATAGAAGGAAATGCAACAGTTGTCTTTGAAACTGCACTGATAGGGATTCTTTCCATGTTAGTAATTTTTTAACCAGGGCATCTGTAGTTTTTATTGAAACCTTCACTGTTTGCATTAGACCCTAAAAATAGTTGAGTGAAAATGGATCATAAGTGTTTTCCTCCATTGGAATTTTGATATTCTGTGGATGAAATTGAATATTACCTTTCAAGAACTAATAGAAATGTTTTTGTTCTTCCAGAAAACCCCTCCTTCACTTCATTTATTCTTCCCCAACATTGGCAATTCTCAGTAATGCCTCTTATTTTTCAAGTTTTACAATGTAAAATTGAAAGGAAAATAGTTTCAAACGAACAAATTTTCCATCACATGAACAGTTAGTTCTAAATTTGATGGCAGTCACTTTACTGTCCTCACTGTATATAATTCCATTTAGAAAAGCCTTAACTCTAGAGTTATAGTAGAAGAAACAGTGCTTACTTTAGTATTTTTTTTTCCTTAATCCAAGATAAATCTCTATAATTAGAATTGACTGCTTTTTAAAAGAACAGAAATGGCAAAGTGGCTTTATCTTAAATTAAAAGATCTATTACTTTTGGTCTTCTAATTCTTCCCAGCAATGTGTTTTCTCTGGAGACACTTCTCATCCTTATGAAAACTAACTCACTGTGGGTGTAGAGGGAAAAACACATCATAGGATTTATGTCCTAAGTGACTGGATAGGGAAGACATATAAAAGTTTAGAGAAATGGGAAATAATTGCCAAGTATGTCATGTATGAACATATTATTAAAAAATATCTCTAGCATAAGATATGCATCAAATAAGACATTTTTATTGAAGGCTAAATTTCCATTCCCTCATGGAAATGGGACATGGGAAAGTAAAAAGTAAAGACTCACCATTTCTGCATTCAAGAGTTGGATGCCTAAAAAGCTTAGAGGCACTTCTGGTAAACCACAGCTTTGTACAGCCATACCACAGAAACCCTCATGGCCAGCAGCAAAAAGTGCTATAGACTGCCAGGATATCATGGCAAGTCAGTCAACTTCATTCTTTTTGCTCCCAGGATTTCCTTTGTTTCCTGTTTCCTATAAGTTTATCCTTCTAGCTTCACTCTGTTAGTGCCCCTTTCTGTCCTGCTCTCCAGATGGCTTTGGCTTCAAACCTGGGCCTCAATGACCCTGGGTTTGTTTGCTTCTCACTCTTCTATTTCCTGGACAGGCAAGCAGCAAGTGTCTGCTAGCTGATCTGAGATTTTCCAAGACCTGTAGTACCCTGGAATTAGTGAATGCTGAAAGTTGTCTGTTGGCTGACGCTTTGATTGCAAAGTCATTTATTTAACAGTAACCAAGACCATTTGTTCAACAACTGACAGCATTCAGTGGATGATATGTACTCCATATTATAAAGGCCTGGATCCACACCAGTCCAGCTTTATTTACCCAAAATAATTAAATAAATAGTCAAACAAACAAAAAAACCCTCCCCCCAAAACAAAAAACCAACACCTTATGAAACTAAACATTGCTCAAATGCAAAAATAATTATTTCACTGGTACCTCTTCCAAATGCTCAGTTTCATTCATTCTGAAAATTATTTCACGTAGTTATTGTAATAGCTTCTATATTTCAATAACTTCTGCTTTTCAGATCTGTATGTATTGCCCTTTAAAATTACACCATATGACCACACATTGGCATCTGTTGGAGGGATTTTAGAAGTCATCAACAGTCCAGACAGCTTATGGTTGCTGAACACAAGGAATTTTGACTCTCCTGGCTAATTCCATTTATTTCAGCAGAGCTGTGCCAACACTGAATCTGAGCCCTCTATCTAAATTTAATCTGTTCATTACCTCCAAAGACTATTGCAAATAAATAGGCAATCAAGTAGCTAGAAGGACAGAAAAGAGGGATATGGTGCATAATAGGTAACCTTACAGAAGAGAATAAAAGCACTGATTCCTTTCCTTCCAAACAACAGACAATAACAGTTCAAACTAATCACATTTCAAATTTTCTTTTCTACATTTGATACTCTGGAGACTTTCTTCTGCTCATTCTAAATCAGCCCCCTGGTAATTGACTTCAGTGATAACTGGATCAACCTGCAGGTGAGAGCTGGATTGGGATCTGTGGAGCACAAAGCTCTGCTTTGCACAGCAGTGAAAGCTGCTCTGACACTCACTCAGCCTAAGCAATTGCTGAGACAGGCTGCAGATGCCCTGACAATGTATTTTACCTTGCACTGGTAAAACCAGCTCAATTTTACCCAGCTTTTGGCTTCTTCACTCCTGCTACATTTAAAGTGACACTTATGAAATAGATATCTTTCCCTAGGGAATGAAGTTAAGAACAATTCAGTTTACAAACTCTAGGCTAAAAAGATCCTCTCTGATAATGCTTCCAGTAAGGACTGACTGGGATATCTCTTTACCTGGAATACAGAATTCACTTCCACACTCCTGTGGACGCCTGCCACCTGTCTGATATTTTCTAGTCCTTGCCAAATAGAATTCTATGTATTTAGAAAATTTCAATAGACATTGCTATTTAAAAAACTTTCCAAAGACATAGTTGAATGTGTCTCTGGGTCAAAGGAGAATCTTATCTCACTATGGTTTCTAAATCTGTGAGATTTTCTGAGGAATGGAGTGTTGAAATCTGATTGCTGAGGCTGTGCAACAAGAATGAAAGATAAAGAGAAAGACTAAAGTTGTTTAAAGTTCAGATATATCATTACTACCTTTCTCAGCACATTGACATAGGGATTAAATACAGTTTCTCAGAAAAGTGAAAAAAATAATTTCAATAGACTGTAGTCAGATTTAGGTAATGTAAGGATTGCTATCCTCACATATAAAATAAGAATATTTCTGTAATGAACCAGAATAGTCCTCGAAGTAGGATATATAATAATAATAATAGTAATAAAAAAGATAATAATCCTAAAAGTGTCTGGTTTGGATCAGACTTCAGAATATTAATTAATTAATTAAAACTCTTCAGGTCAGTATGTATTGAATTTTGGTGTCCTGGTGCTGCTGTCTCTGTCTTCAAACTGTTCTTCAGAAATAGTATTTGTTTTCCTCTGTCCTCACACTAAATTTGTGTAGTGCCATGTGAAGCTCTTCCATCCTAAAACAGTAATGGAATTCAATCTCTTAATGTGGGGTACAAAGTCCTGCTTTACTCTACCACCTTGGCCAAACCATTTAGTCTTTGGGAGATCACAGACAAGGCTGTGACACGTGGCTAATGGCCATCACAGGATTTCAGTTCACTGGAAGAAAACCGTAACTCTTGTCAGCTGCACCACTCTGCCAATCTACAGCACAAATGTCATGGACAGCCCAGAGGAGAGGGGCAGGCAAAAGAACGAACTAAAAATGCCCCAGGTTTATACAGCACTGTTTTTGAGCTAGGATAACTTTTATTCATAAGGCTATTAAGTAATCTAACATGGGTGTTTGATCCTTTCAATTGTTCTCATTTTTTGCCTAATTATTACTAATGCAGTTAATTTCCTGCCTTTCCCATGGCTGTTTTTAGCAGTTGAATACTGAATAAGGAAAGGTGTGGGGACCAACTGAGGAGGAAAGCAATGAGTTATAAAAAGGGAAGGGTATTTTAGTCTAAAATACATTTGCATTTCAAAAGATTAGCGTAAATCATGTGTGCTTACCTGGCACTTGCTTTTTAAAATTTAATTAATGCTAGAAAGACACTTTAAGACATAGTGCTCTAAAGGTGCTTGGAAGGAAAAAAATTGCCCCCCAAGTGTCTGATGTGAAGAGCCCCTAGGTGACACTCAGAGTAATGCACTTTTTGAGCACTTAAATTTACTAGTGTCTTTCAGTGCTTCATTAACATAATTCGACACAATTATAGATATAAACACTTTATAAGCACTTAGTACGAGGAGTATCAAAAAACTGTTGATCTCCATCAGTTTATACTGAAAACAAAAAGCTCCAGCACAGCACTCCAATAAATGTTTAGAACTGCTCCATACTTATCAATAGCATTCAAAATGTGCCAAAAAGGGAAAAAAAAAGTCTTTCTTACATGTTCCTTGGATAAATTCTTTAAAGATTTTAAACATCCATGTAGCAGGCTACCTAAAACAAAATTTTATGAAATGAACAATCAGATTTACTTAATCCTGCTGCTCCCTAACTAGCTGCATTGACTGGGTAAGTCAACAGTGTTTTTGGGAAAAGGAAAACCAAAAATGGTGCCATTCAAAATAACAATCATCACCTTATCTATCACATCAACATGTTAAATCTTCTGGAAAAGGATTGAGAATGCAAAGGCTGATATGTAGTGCAGGGCCAAGTCCCAGTAATTAAGGTGAAGCTGAGTGCAGGTATGGCATATGGCACCTATCCTATAGAGTTTTTTCTGTTTAAGCTCCTAACTTACTTCAAAAAATATTTTGGAAAAGAAAAGGCCACATGGAATGTGTTGTTTATTTTCTTGATGCAGTTTGTGAGTCCTCCACAGGCCTTGCAGACTCCAGAGTGCCTCTGTAGAAGAGCAGCTCTCCCAGAAGGCACCTGTGAGGACAGGCTCTGTGCACACACTCCACTTCTCACCTGAGCCACACATCCAGGCTCTGGGCTGAAACTTCCTTCTCTTCAGTGGAGAAAAGAGCAGCAGCACAAAGCTGAGCTCTGCTCACAAGACACTTCAATATCACCCCTCCCTCCCTTTTGATCCATGGATTTTCTTTTAATGGAAACCATTTTCAATTATTAACTTTTTAATTAATAACTTCTGTGCAGTCCAGAAATTCAGATCAGGGTGAGGACTAAGTAAACACATAGTAAAAGGATCTGTTTCTAAAGATTGATTTGCAATGAAATTAAAGAAAGAAAAAACATGGAGGTTTTTTTCTCTTTCCTCGCCTCTTGATATTTATAATTTACCATGCATTTTCTCAAGTCAGAGGCTGTGTTTTCCAAACTAACTGAAAGACATAAACCTTGAAACATATTATCATCTCTTTTTATATATGGTAGGTCAGCTAAATTTATGAATATTTTGCCTGACAGTTGCATTAATCATCTTAACACTTCATGATATTTTTGCCAGTAAAGTGGAATGACAACTGATCATAGTAAAGACAAGTTATCACATTAAGATACTATTTATGTAAACTAAAAAACCCAAAAGACTATGTAAAAGGTGACATTTTTCACGTGACATTTTTCAAAGTCATCACTTATTTTCACTAGGGTTAGCACCTAACTGCTTTTGAAAATAACCCATTAGAAATTGTCTCTACCTTGTTAAGTGCTGGAAGTGGGTTCTTGCAGGATCGATCCATTTTGGTTTAGGATATGCCTGATTTGCCTTGAAATTATCTCTGTCATGTGCAATTGCTGAAACATTGCTGAAATCAGAATAGAAAATGTCTTTTTTGGAGAGTGGTGTATAACTAAGGAGCCTAAAAAAAGGGCACAAAATATCTCTGAAAGAAGGCACCAAAAGAATAAAAGAAAATTGGCGACAGTAAGAATTTAGGATTATCTGAAAAATAAAACCAATTTTTAGGCATCTACCAGTCAAGACTGCAAAACTGCCTTCCTTTCTGTGCCAAAAATTTTCCATCTACCAATTTAAGACACTGTTGCAGCAAAGCACCTAAACATTGCTTAAATCCTCTTGAAGTCAGAGGGATTTAAGTACGTGAATAAAATTATGTGCATACTGAAGTACTTGGCTGGGCTGGGTTGCATTGTTGAATTTGGCCATGGACAATTTTAAAAGATTACTCCAAGACTGAAACTGTTATCTGTAATTTCCTTGACAAAAGAAGATGTATTCTGCCTTTTTTCTCTAATACATTTGAGATAAATAGGAGAACAGAAACAGCTAAAATTGGTTATTTTGCAGGGGGAGAGAGAGATAGTCTCCAAGAGAAAAAATGCAAGCTGATTTTTACTTCCTTTGGATAAATATGTATTTTAGGTTCTCCATCTTTTCTAACACCAAATCTTCACAGTTAAGAGTTCTGTCTCTGTCAAGTTGCACATTATGTCTCTCAAAGTTTTGGATGTTGCTGTGAAAAACACTCATTGTTAGAGATATTTAAAAAAAACATTTAAAAACAACTCACCCTTTCTCCCCTGAATTCAACTGCAGTTGAGGGAAAGTCTAAAACTATGACTGAAAAAGCTTTAGCCTCACTACCATCTAACCACAGAGGCATTTCTTTGTTTGACTTAGTCTAATTCCTCTAGGATCTAGCAGTCTGCTTCAGAGCATGTTCAAAACTATTCCAGTTTTAGCAGTTCATTTAGTTTGTCTTAAGCTTGATAGGAATCCAAAAATTATGCAGAGAATATCTTAAATCTTGAAGGGTGCAACCCAGGGGGTGGAAGAAAAAAAAACATAATATGTACACACAATTTAGTCTCAATGAAAATACAGCTAAATATTTCACAATGAATGCAAGAAAAAGATGGTGTAATAGCCTAGAAGGGAACGTGGTCACTACAAATAGGAAACTTATTCAATTCCTTTTTCATTCTCACTTAACCTTGAGGTTCCTTCTCCACGTGTGCATTTGAAAAATAACCTACCTTCTGGTCTTGAAAGAAGAGTTTGAGGTGTGTAACATGGGGAGCTTTGGGACTGCAGATTCCAAGTAGGCTGAGTTCAACCTTAAAATCCTCCTCCAGGAAACTTAGCTCTAGACAGAGAAGTAATTCAAAGCAGATTTCTGGAAACAAATCTTGCCATATAGCCTTACATAAATATCTTAGGTTATAGTTCCACCATGTTTTCTAGTCAGGTAATGTAGAAGAGACCATTGGATCAGGGATTATACACCTACAATTTTGTTCCTGAGCAAAATCCCTTTTGAATGGTTATTGTTTATATTTAACTTAAGTATTAGGCCCTAGATTTAGCCCTACTCATGAAACAAGTGGTTCCAGTTCAACGGTGGCTGTGACTGTAATTTTATTATTGGAAAGCATGAAAGAAGCAGGTTGTTTATTCTCTTTTAAACAAAAACAATGTAAAGTTTCATTGTTACACTATACTAGATTATCAACCTAATTCTACTAGGAAAAACCCCTTACTTTCCAAATAAAACCCTGTGGTGGAACAGTTGATTCAGATGAGAACAATCTGTCTGTTACTGCTGGACTCCCACTGTTTTGCAGAACACCCTGGTGCTGTGGGACTATTCCAGCCATGTGACATACAGCAGCCAGTTAAACATGGACCTTTCCATAGAATGGTCTGCGTTGGAAGAGACCTTACATATCACCTGCCAACCCCCTGCCATGGGCAGCAACACCTTCCACTAGACCAAGTTCTCAGAGCTTTATCTCACGTGGACTTGAACTCATCCAGGGATGTGGCACCCACAACTTCTCTGGACACCCTGTTCCAGTGCCTCACCACCCTCACAGTAAAGAACTTTTTCCTGATATCTGGTCTAAATCTTCTCTCAGTTTGAATCCGTTCCCCTGGTCCTGTCCCTACATATACTGATGTATAGCACAATGCCAGATTTCTTAACAAAAGCAGTCCAGGAACAATCAGCCTCACTCCTTTGCTCGTTTTCAAACCCTGAATTCATTTGGCATACATTATAAATCACTTTCCTCCCCAGACAATAAGCATTTGGGATCCTCTGGCATTCCATGGCCCTTTACTCACAAAAGGTCTCATTTTGTTCCACCCATCGGTTGTTTGGGGTTTTTTTCTCATCACAGCTTTAGTCATAAAATAACTTTTTACTTAGAAAAACTGCTTTAATTGAATACATAAATATCATTACATGAGTACGAGAGGATATGTAAATAACAATATACTAAGACAATCATCAGAGTTAAAACTGCAGATGCATAAAGACACTGATGGAATGATTATTCCAGTGCTGAACTGTGTACATACACACACCCTTATGATGGAAATGATATAAATATTGCTCACTGGGTTGGACTCTGCATCCGATGATTGCGCTTGTCTCAATCAATGGAAGGGTTATAGTTCAGCAAGGATATGACAACAGAACACAGTGCTCCAGTGGAAAATGTAAAGCAATCTTAATAGCAACACAATCAGACCCACTTAAACCATCATACAGTCATTACATTTTGGGAGGCAAACACATTTGTTCAGCATCTATCTTAATATTTTGCATGTGATTAGCTTGGGTCTATCACACTGTGTAAGCATGCCAATAACATACTGATGAAGTGATATCAGCATAAATGAAGCTTTGGGGGGTTTTGTTGTTTGTTTCTTTGTTTTTTTCTTTCTATTGTCAAGGGCACTAAGAAGCATCCAGTAAATTGTGCTAAACTGAGGCCTGCAGCATCTACTGCAGTCCTGGATACTTATGAAAATAAGACACACCTGGAGCTGAGTCTCATTTACCTTCTCTGTGCAACTGTATCTAATACACAATTACCTTCTCCAGTTCTTTGTCCAAAAAGAACATATCCAATGTCTGTTGATTTTTTTCTAAGTATGCTTATGGTTTTTTCATTGTATGCAGTTTTTCTTGTCATTAGGAAGTTCTGAAGACAGTCTTGACAAGTATCATTTATTTTAATAGGCTGAAGTGCATTCAAATCTTCAGTTAATTCCACAGTCTGCTTAATTATCTATCCAAGTATGTTGTTCCACTTCCAAGCCATCTTTTGCTTAGGTACTGACTGGCCACTATGGACAAATGGCTGCCTATACCTGCTAAGGAGAACACATGGAATTCCTGTCTTGCCCTTTCCTTAAGCCAGCCAGCCATGTTATTAAAATTCAATGCTTTTTTTTACTCTTTGTCAAGAGAGAACACAAATTTGCGATAAAATAAGCTTAAAAATGCTCTGCTGTGCAGATTTTTTTCTCCCTTCTCAAAATCACTCATATCAATGTACTTGTTTCTTCCTTACCCTCTTGCTCCCCACAACCCTACTGCTCCTAATGAATAGAGTCTGCAGGCACTCCGAGCAGAGCAGCTAAATCCAGTCTGGGGGAAGCAGATTTGTTGGAAGCACCACAGAGCTCAGCTACAGAAGCATGGAGATGTGTGTCACATGGAGCTGCTGCAGAACTCATAGGAACACAAGGGTTGGCTTGCACTCTGGAGCAGACTTCTGATTGAAAAGGGTGGGAAAAAACCCAGCTATGCAGGCAAGTGCCATCAGTTCATATGATGTGGGGGAGTGAGCCACACTCTTTTGGGCTGGTAGGTGAGAGGTGGAGACCTTCTTGGAGAACTTACAGAAAAAACATGGCTTTATAAAAAAAGGAGTTGATTTTTTGATGTCTTAAAATGTTTGAAAAATTATTAAATTATCAAATTTATTCATGTTTAATCTGTAAACTTGCAATCATTTTCTTCTGTTAAAAAATCTTCTCCCATAGCTAGTGTGTGAGGAGGAGTATGCAGGAAGTAGTGTCACTGGGTAATTAGAATATCACAGTAAGGAGAAGCACAGAACTAAAAATTAAGCAGCATTAATGGCATGAAAATCCACTGGACTGTGTTAACAAGGGCTGTCTAGATAGGTGAGACATGGTTTTAAGAAATGATATCAAGATCTGAACATTGTCTATAGTAATTCTGAATATTAATGAAACACCAGTGTGTAGTTCTGCATATCCAAATGTGAATTCCAGGTTACACTTTTGTAGCTGAATAACTAATCTTTATTATGTTACAAACAATGTTCTGAGGTTTTTAACATTTACATGATTGATTCATGCATACAGGATCAATTTACAGGTCATTGCTTTCTTTGTTTTTAACAGTTTGCTCCTCCATTATGAAAAATTGCTGATGCAACAATTGCTCATTGCACTGGAATTTAGCTTTTGTGCCTTGTATTAGATCATATTTTCAATATTGAAAAATTACCTTGTGACTGCATTTCTGGTGACGAGTCTGCTGCTGCTCTTTCACGTCTTTTTTCAAATGAGAATAACAATGGCCAGTTGTCTAGATGATTACTTACTTTCTCAATACTCACAGGGTCACATTTGTTTGCAAGGCAAGCGATACAAAACATCATTAATAGAAAAAGAATGGCAATTATATTTCTAGTAAAGGCTTCATATACTTGTCTCTGTTGTATTTGAGGCAACGTAGATGAAGGCTTTAGGAGTGGACAACTGCCTCTGTAGAAATATATTTGCAGTTACTGCCTCCCAGAAAGGTTTTCCATTGAGCTTTTAAGTGTTTGGCTGTCTATTTACATACAAGGAGAAAGATATAACATAGAAAGGTCATGGCACCTACAATGCCTCCACAAGAGCTTTGGTTCAAGGCTGGCCTGCATAATAATATCAACAAAAAAGGATAAGTCTACACATTGGCAAATTATCATCTAAAACTCTAATAAAGTAAGCAAGACAATAATAATTCTTAGCATTATTTTTTACCTAAATAATGGAAAAATATCCACTGTCTACTCTATGGCACTTATCTGAAGTAGGAAGGACACCATGCCCATAAGGGAGTCATCAGCAGCCCTACATTAATAAATTCAAGATTTAGCAAAGAACAAGGAGAATTCCACTCAGACAGTGCTTTTCTCAGAGAATCTTCTATGATGAATATGATCTTCTCATTATTGTAAATTGGTCCTTTATCTTCGAGCAAAGCAACTTTAAAGAAGCTTGTAAACCTTAAAATATTGAAGTGTGCAAGAGTCCAAAAGGACCACTTTACAAAGTATTTCCTGAAGAAAATATATTCCTTGTAAAACTTGAAAAAGTTTAGGGGAGTTTACTAGAATAACTGGGAAATTTACTAGAATAATCAGGGATACATAGCACTGTAATTGACTGGTTTATCTGGACTAAAAAAAATTTAAACATCAATTCAAATGAACTGAAGAAACAAAACTTTACATCATCAAAATATTTCTTTTTCTGTATTACATAAATTAATATCCTAAACAGTGGAGTAGCTCCTCCATCTAAGAAAAAATTCAAACACTTTCTCTTAGTCCCTTTGAAATACACATAGACATCTGGATCAGGAAGAATTTAACCAGCTATTTTATCTGAAATAATAATAGTATTATCTTATCTGAAAGGTAAAAGGATGTAGTTTCATAGTGAGTGACAGGGACAACTAACTGCTATAGTGAATGAAGACAAAAGCAAATCCTTTGGTTTTATAGGCAAGATGTCATGAAAGAAACAGGACAAATTCCATGAAGAATAGAGATTCAAATTTTGGGCTTGAGGTTTACTGGCATTTCTGATCAGTTTTGTATCTGACTGTGTCTTTCCCTTCAGCTCTTGCAAATAAGGTTAGGACTGTGCACATACAGATGAGAGAATACACACTAACTGTGAACCTGCAAGGTACTAAAGAATTAGTATGGGTCAAAATAGAACAAAAATCTCAAGCCATTTTCTCACTCCATATTCATAAATCCCCCACAGGGTAAATTATGACCTATCACTGTACTTTTCTAGTTAGTTCATGGAATAGCTTGTTAAAGGCCAACAGAAGTCAACCAAAAGAATGCTTCATCTTAGGAAGTGTTCAGTAAAACTTCCAATGATTTTGAGAAGGGGCTAGTTCAATGAAGTGAGAATTAATTTTTAAATTCAGTGTAATTACTGCTTATGCTGCTTAATGCAATAGCATTATATAGCTTAATTTTCTTCTATCAATTTGGATAAAAAAATTCCTATTTCATAGGAAGCTTCCTTTGCATGACCCTTTTAGAGATATTTGTCAGAAGATGCTCACTGCTCGCTGTCATGCATTCCCAACAGGTTCACTAACAGCTGGTAGGGAGGAATTCAGTCTAGCCTAGGGAAATAGTAACAAACCCAACAAAACCAAGACTAGCAAAAGATTCAAATTACAACTGTGAATATTCAGTGCATGAAGTTTCTTTGTAGGAAAGAGGTTTCAGATGCAGATCTATTTATAGAAAAATAGAGACTTTTTTTCAAATGACCATGTTAATTTCTGAGCTCCAGTAAATCCTGTTGAAATGAACAGGGCAAGTTCACTGTTCACTGTTAAAAATCATACAGAGTGAAAAGTAGGGCTCACCTCTTTCCCACATTTAAAAGTGTTTCCTTCTCTAAGCTCTGACCTTAGTCCCATTATACTGAATGTAGCCATTAAAAAGGATTCAAATCAATTCACATATTCAAATTATTGACATTTACTATACAAGGAAAATAATCAGAATTATCAACTTGGGTCATGAGTATATTTTTATGGTGTGTTACAAAGCTCTAGTGATCACAGTTACACAATAACTCTGGTACACAAGAAACAAAGCCTTGTTATATTATGAAAACATCAACACACCTTAAACAATTGAATTAGACTTCATAGGTATAATAATTAATACATGCAAGAAAGAAGAGCAAAAGATCAAAACGACTTAATTAAATGCCAAACTTTACAAGCATATCCTCACCTCTGATACACAGACTTAAAAGCATGTAGGCAAGACTCACAGTAGGAACCATTCTTTGGTTTAATTAATTACTGGCATAGTTAAATAGCATTGACTGAAGAAAATATAGAATCACTTAATGGAAATGCAGAAGTTCATAACAATCTCCAAGGTGCAAAATAAGAAATTATTTGATCTTCAACTAATAGCTATTTAAAATATTCTTTTAAAATTCGAAGATTGATTCAAAAATATTACATTTTTAAAGAAAAAAATTGTGAGTAATTTTCAAAATAATTACTACACTATTGTCAAAATGACTACAAAATTCTCAAAAAGTAAAAAATATATTTTCCAGTTAATTTTAAAACTGGGAAATTATCTCAGATATGAGATGTACAAATTAGAGCACTGTGGCAAGTTCTAATTCACCCAGTCAGCTCCTTACACATTAGAAAATGCAAGGTTGCTTTTTCTTGGCACACTTCTGGGATAATATTTTCTAAATGTTTTCATTCGAAAATATTTTAGAAAATATCAGGCACAAATATACATTCCTTTAAAATATTTACAGGGTTTTGTAGAGCTGTGAAGGAATTGCTTACATGCGTGAAAGACTAATGAATGATTTTAGGCCGGCCAGGTACAGAAGGACACAGCCAAGACTTCAGCTGAATTCCTGTCAGTGGAGCCCACAAGCCAAACCTTGGCTCCTTCAGTGAGGACACATGCAGACACACAGACATCTATCACATCTACTGTACTAAACCCAAGATCAGCTGGAATTCCAAGTCACAGAAAATGGCACCACTCCAATCTCTTAATGAGTTGTTATATACCCTTATCACTTAGAAGATTTTTTGTGTGAAGACCTAAAAATTATAATCCTACTATATATATTAATCATATATAATTAAAAAAACACAAAACCAACAACGAAACAACCAAACCAAACCAAACAATCAAACAAAACCAAACTTACTTCAAATTCAGGTAGAGTTCAGAAATATTACAGTAAAGGATCTAGCCCCAGATTCAGAGATAACAGAGATGTCTTTTTGTTGTATTAGATTATATGCAGGGAATCTGAGATAACTAACCTCAGGACATGCAGTTAATTAAGAACTGAACTGGAACAAAGCTCATGGCTTTCAAATCGGAAGCTAATGTGTTACCAGCTGGAATGCATGGAACCCCCATGGTAAGGCTGAAAATACACACTTCTAAACTCTTCCTCCATGTTTTCTGCGCTCTGGAGAAGACCAAAACAGTAAAAGATACATAGTTATAAATCACAATTAGCCCACAACTAAAAAGAAGGATTTTTTTTTTCTTCCTCCACAAAAAGAAGAGAAAATGGAACATTGAGGATGGAATAACACTTATTTGGCCAAAACTCATCAATAAAGTTTATTTCCCCTAAAAGTCTTTCATGCAAATAAACCGTTTGCTTCTGCAGCCCACAATTTTTTTTCAATTTCTTAACCAAATTTAACAGGAGGATTTAGTTTTTCCAGTTGCCTTTAAAAACTGAGTCAGAAAGTTAACAATCAGTTTTAGAAAAACTTAAGAGAACTTGGTGATTGCTGTTCATTTGCACATAGAGATGCAAGCAAAGACATTAGATGTGGTTTAGATGAATTTCAAACAAACATATAACTGATTGAAGAAAATCTCTACCTCAAAATTAATATAGTAGTAGTAGTAATAGTAGTAATAATAATAATAATAATAATAATAATAATAATAATAATATTCAGAGAAGTCTGTCAATAAAGCTCATTTTGTGTCTGAAGAACTGCAGAGCCATTGCACATGTGCTAGCAGAGTGCATGCTCATGAGATGAGATGTAACCAATATCCCATGTCACACTCATGAAGGAATTCGTCCCAAAAAAGGTCCTTCTCTGTGCCAGGAAAGAAGAGATCAAGGAAACTTAGAAGTGCTAATTGTACTGCTCTCTGAAATGAGATGCTAATTCCACATTTACACACCTTCACTTTAGACTACCTAAACTAGGAATCTGCTAATGCTAAAATGGAAGCTGCTTGATAAAGCCATGAAAAACAACAAAAATACCCATTTTTTCTGAAATTCAATTTCAGTGCCATTGGTGAGATACTATTAGCAAAAGATCTTCTAAGAGAATAGATTAAATAATTTTTTATTATCAAAAACAGGCTTTTGAGAATGATATTAGAACTTATAGCAGTAACAAATCACTCCAAATGCATATTATACTGTCTATTGTGCAGTCTAGAAAGAATATAAATTTTAATGAACAAAATTCAATTTATGTCTAATTTGACACCTACAATCTTCATTAATATGTCTGTTCCAAATACTCTTTATAAATAGAGGTCTAACAAGTAAAATCCACTGATATTCATTCCATTATTTAAATTAAACACTTTCAATTCCATTAGGTCAAGTCACTTGCATTTCTGCATTTACTAAGTCTTAGCTAATCCCAAATGCCAGTAAGGATTTACCAATCCTAAAACTAAATACCTCTGTCTATCTCTAAACCACTGCAGTTATCTGTTATAGAATAAATTAGGAATAATGGGATTCTTGTTTCTCTAGACTATAACTATTTTAGTAATTTAGAGATAAAAGCAATTAGTATTAGATCCTTTTTGCATCTCATTTTAATTGGTATTATATTGAATATTCTTATTCTTCATTGGATAGCTCCTCTACAGGATTCTAATATTAGCATGTCTTTTGTACCTTTTAACTATATGAAATGTTTCCAGTAAGGGTAATAATAAGACCTCTTAGACATCTTTTCCATTTACTAGTCAGCTAACATGGTAAGACTAATATTTAATGTTATTAATAATTCTCAAGTCAGGAGTTCAGAATTAAATAAGGAATACAAAAGATTGCTAAATTTAAAGCACTGTTTAATTTTGGTAGAGGTATGCAAATCAAGAACTGCTACAACGCCTGGGAGAAAACTGTTTAAACATGCTTGAATTTCTCTTTAGTTCTGTTTAACCCTCAGGTTTTTCTTTCCTGATAAACATTTGCCCTAATTCCTGCTGTGCAAAGAACAACAGGAAAATCACCAAAGCTCCCCACACCGTATCAGTGACTTTTCCCCAGCCATTATCTTACAGCTACCACAAGTAGCATGAAAGGGGTGATTTCCACCCCTCCCAACAGGGATCCAGGGCAGAATATTCAGCACCGTGTCTCACAGGGAGAAAACATGATCTAGGAGCTACAGCAGTACCTATCTAAATTCAGTCTTCAGCCTCCAATTCTAGAAGAAAAACATTCCTAGCTCAGTCAATGCAATCCTTTTCCTGTTCTCGAGTAAAACTGGGGCAATGGTCACTTTGGCTGGTGATGAGCCCATTGACTTCTCTGCTCATCACAGCTGTGAAGGGGAAAACAAAAATCCCAATATAAGCTGACAAGGGGTAGTGCTAAAACATAGCTTTATGTAGCACAATAAGGTATGTTACACTTTTTAAAATACATTAAAATGTTCCTTCCTTGAGAAAACTTTAATCTTAGGTATGTCAGGGCAGCTTTTGTTGGCTTTTACAGCCATAAAAACAATACTTGTGAGTCAGGAGACTGCCTCAGGAATACTTGGTGATTAAGTCTATTTTTTTAAAAAATATATTATTGGTATTTTTAGCCTGAAAGAATTTTAGGTCTAACATTAGTTAACATAGAACTATATTTAAATAGAAACCAGATTTCTTTTTCTTTTAATTTTTTTTTTATATACATATATATAAAGACAGACAACATGGCTTAAAGAATGATTCATTAATCTTTGCATTACCCTCAGGACTTCAAAAACCCAATTTTCAGAGAAAAATACTATCATGTTCTACAGTTACATAAATAAATATACAGTATGCTTAGAGACTACAGGATAGAGGGTGATTGTAAATTATAACAATACCACATGCACCTATAGTTGTTGTGGGCATTTGCTTTCAGCTCAGAATATAAACCTTCTATCAGTTTTCAGATGGCAAAACCTGCAACAACATTTGCAATTAGCAAATGTGACATAGATCTATCCAGCATTTGCAGAAGATAAAGGAAGAGCTGTAAAAAGTCATATATACTTGAAAACTAAAGACTAAGTAAACATAAATCAGAGTTCTGTGGGACTAGGTAATATCCGTGACATTTTATCCAATTGTTTCTGTCTCCCCTGTTATTCTTTCTTAGAGAACTGAAAGTATAAAACTTCAAAAGTCTTATGGGGACAAAGCTCGTGGGGTGAGAGAGAGAAAAAAAAATAGCCTAGATAAAAGGTCAGAAGTTGTGGAAAAGGACAGAAAGCAGAATCCAAACATAAGTACCACGTGTGATAGATTCCTAGGAATATTTCCACTGAAATTATCACTGACACAAATTTTTGAAAATAAGTGCAGATATGTGCACATGTGCACAGAAACAGACAAGCCAATAAATCAGTGTGAGATTAAACACCAGTGCCACAAAACAGTGAATGGAATATTGAACACATACACACTCTGCACATGCCAAAGACGTTGCAGGGGTTTTTACTGTAATTTTTTGAGGTTCAAATTAATTTCAATTATTTTTTGTAGTAAAAATCCAAGGCTTATTTTAGCTTCTTTTTAAAATCTTTGCTTTATGTAATACTAATCAATATATAGTTTTGTGATACATTTTATGACATCAATATTCCAAATAAAATAACACAACATGCATGCATATGAAAAAATATAAATATGTGTATTGAATTCTAAAATTCTCTCTTCATTTGAGTATGTCTGCTACAAATAATTTTGTTCAGAAAAGGCAAATAAGTCTACATGCATTTTTTCCTCAAAATGAAATCTAGGAATTGCATTTGGGTTTCTTTTCAGGCAGAATAGTTTCCAAATTGATATATATACCTTTCTTGTGTACAATGATTGTTTTTATACTTTTGCTTTAAAAACTCAGTCTATATACACAACATTGTGAGCACACCTTAGAAAATTTAATTAAACTATTAAACCTGTAACCTATTAAACTAAAAGTTGTCAAATGCCAGGGAAGGCATTCCACAAATATAAGCACTCTTATACCACCATTAAGAAAATATACCTGAAAGGAGTTACAGAGCACAGTTTCATAGACACATGAAATAATATTTTTCTAAGTCTAAAACATAATCAGAAACTAGCCCATAAAAATCACACATACTTTTTAAGAGAAACAAATACCTATGACCCTAAAAGGGGACAAATAAATTCATTTCATTAGTTGCACTGCGTAAGGCCTTAATCAAACAAAGATTTACACACGTGTGTATGCACACAAACTACCTCATGGATAAATCTCACACATGCAGTTCAAGACAAATTAGCTGTTGCAGGATCAGGTCCTAAATAAGTGCATGCTCAGATGATTGGGAAGCTGTTCCTGAGATTGATACTCAGCCAACCTCGGTGTTGGCGATTTAATTGAATAATCCAACCGAATGCTTTTGAATTGGATTATTTGTGGAGTTAATGCTACACAACATGAGAAAAATGGCAGCATTGCACCATTAGAGATGACAATTGTTGGTTGATCAACCTGAAGTTATCATGCTGCAACGTTAATGAGAAGCCTGAAAAAAACCTCAGGGGAAAGAGGCAAAGAAATGCTTCCTTAATTAAATAATATGTTAAAATCTTTAGTCATTACTACCATCAATCTATTTTCATGGATTGTTCAGGAGAATTAACCAAGACAATATTGGAGGTATCATAATGTCTAAAAAACCTATAAACATGTAAGACAAAATTACTTAAGTGTGTAAAGTTGGCATGCAGAACAAAATTAATCCCATTTACTGAACTTTGTTCCTGCTTAGTTTCAGTCTTGCAGGGGCCAAGGCGATTACCTAGCTCATTTCACAAACTAATTCTATGAAATGCTAACAACCATCCCTAAGTCACCATTTGCTTTTACAAACACATCTATCCTGCTGTGCCATTGCCAGCTGATGAGTGATGAGAAGCATCGAAACAACGTAATTAAGAGAAATGTAAGAAAGATGGTGCACCTTAATGACAGGCAATATTAATTATGCCCTGTAAATGCCCACTACAGCTCGATGGTCACTACAGGAAAGAATTATTAGTGGTAACTTATTCTGATTTTGTGAGCCAAAGTGTACTTGGCCTCCTAGAGTCCATCTAAACATTCCCATGAACCATGAGAGGAATTTTATTGTTGAAAATGTGCATAAGGCCTCTGTCACAAGGTGGTGGCTGGAATAGAATGGCTGCCCACACAGATGTAGTGTGGAGGGACTCATGGGTCCCTATTCCATGTCAGCTAAAAAGGAGGAGGGACTTCTGGGCCAGGCTGCCCATGTGGGGCAGTTTGAATGCCAGGATCCTTGTACTGCTCCTATTTGTTATTTGATTCATCAGATTCATTTTGTGTTTTTCTGCTGAAACAGGTGCAATCAAGGAGAAAGTGCCTCACACATCACACCTGTGATCAGCCACACGCCACACGCAGTGCAGTGCACACATAACCCACAGGCTGTTTTCAAAATACTCGCTGAAAACAAACACACAGAAAGAAATCAAACCCCATTTGCAGGAAGTCCTCGTGGAAAACATGAACGCTGTCTTCCAGGATCCATGGGGTGAGAGGGAAGGATGCTTGATTAGCTGTTCAGGGTGTTGCTGGTGACTTGCAGGGAATTACACACTACTCCTCTGTTGGGGAGAGTGTTAAGAGACAGGCAATGCAGGGACAAATCAATCTGGCTCACTTCCTGCTAACAGAAGGTGTGTTTAATTTAATACAATTATATCCTCTTGGGGTTCGCCGTGCATGGATAAAAAGGTGATGGCCAACACTGGCAATGTGTCTTCAGTCTAATCCAATATTTCCCCTATCCCTGATGTTTGGAAATGGTGTTCTCAAACCTGAATTAATCTAGTTTCAAATCATGAAATGTTTCATATGAAATGCATGACCCTTTGTGTGCAGCAGTGAGAAGATGGAGACTCCAGTCCATTCAGGAGGCCAGTTTCTGTTTAAGCCAGAGAGACTGTGAGACTAACAAGCCTTCATTAAGTAAAAGAATGATGGAAAGCAACCTAGAACTTTGCTGTGGAAGTCCTGAGATAAGGAACCAATATAAAAATCCATTTTGTGAATGAGAATTAAAAAAAAAAAAAAAAAGAAAAGAAAAGGAACTTAAAAACTTAAGTTGTTCCCAAAAGAAAAAGCATTTTAAGTTAATAGCCACAGTGAAAAAGAAAATCCCATATGGAATGAATAATTTTCCTAACACGTCTTTTTTAATTTGGAATAAGATTTGTGATAAAAATGTTAATGCTGGGGATTTTAAGTGACAGAATATTATTCTAACTCATTCCTTTAAAGTCTCAAAAAAATCCCTCACAAAAGCTCCTTTGTTAGGCCTAGTTTAGGCCACCTTAAAGCTCCTTTCAATCAAAGTACAGCTTCTCATTAAGGGAAAAATGATTATTAACATCCTCATTTTGCTTCCTCATGTGAATTATTTGCATTCAAAAATGTGCACGGCATTAGTTTCAGGGTAAATGCAAATATGACAGCGGGATTTCTCACCAAGCTCCTTTTTATTATTAGCTCTTTTTATGCCCTCCATTTATTATTCCCTCATCATTTTTCACAATGTATTAAAATGTTACATTTCCTAAAATAATAATATTTTCCTTCATTTGGTAATTGTCTCAGTCCAGTCCACAAAAGTCTCCATCACAGTGCCTACAGTCTATAATTTGGAATAGTTTATAATAATTGTTCATCACTGCTTAGGGGAGCCTTGGGCATTAGCTATCACAGTTACAGAATCCCTACCCTCCCACTGAGTACGTGATTATTTTAGGTGAAGTTCATGTAGCAGGGGGATAGGGCAGGGGCATGGCAGAGCTTATATTGTGACTGTCCCTGATAGACTCTCAGCTGGGGGTCTGAAGATAAATTGAGATGTTTTTCAGTTTTTTAAACTTCATCTGTCCCATGTCTGCCAGAAACGAGGCCAGCTCTAAAACATATTTTGAGCTTATTTTAAATACAACACCAAAAGAAAACAAATAAACTATTACTCTGACTCATCTTCCTGACATTTTAAGAGAAATTATCCTGGATGTTGGAGATTAGTCAAAACATAGTGTGTTCAGTTAGAGCAAAATCAAGTTACCCGTGGCATACTCTCTGCCAGAGTTGTATTTGATAAACTGATTACAATTACTTCTTTTTTCCCTGGTCATATTAAAGAAATGAAAATAGATCTGACTAATAAAAGCAAACTAATAAAATCATTTGATCATCCTGATTCACCGCACTTCATCGTGCCAAGCTTCCCTGTTGACTCTCAAATTGTTATTGTCAAATTCTCAAGCATTTATTAGGCTCAGGATGACTTACATGTCCCTGTTCTCTGTCACTGCGTTGGGTCCATCATCCCACCTCTACCACCATTTAATTGCAGCAAAGCAGAGTGAAGACCACTCTGATACCACCCAGGGAATATTAAATAGTGTTGTTTCAGAGTACCATATTCTGCAATAAAATCATCGACTGTGATCTGTATTGACATGAACACAGATAGCATCAAATTCAGAGATGTATCTGAATGCATTTAAAAAGAGTTCATGGTTGATACAAGTTTTAATTTTCTTCCAGAGGAGGCCCTGAGATTTAGCATAATATCATTTACCACTATATCACAGAAACATTGCCACTGTGTTTGACCTACGATGTCAAATATTACTGAGAGGAGTAGAACCAATAAAGCAGTTCCTGGCAGGATGTGTGCTAAAAGCAGATCATATCCTATTTATATCTTTCCTATGCCTTATTCCATCTCACTTACACAAAGGTATGTGCCCATTTTGTACTCATGAGTGTCAGTGTGAGTAATCTATGTAATTGTGAGTTCAAGTAGCATAACTTA
Organism: Notiomystis cincta; assembly: GCA_013398075.1. NCBI lineage: Eukaryota > Metazoa > Chordata > Aves > Passeriformes > Notiomystidae > Notiomystis > Notiomystis cincta. The sequence goes on from VZRX01020367.1 coordinate 68,076, forward strand.
CTGCCTTGGAATTTGTTCCTTTTCTTAAAGTGCTTTCTGAGTTAGAGTGGATTAGTTTTCTCACTGTTCTGTGGGAGAGACTTAGGTTACCTTGGGGATCATAATGAAACGCACCACAAAGAGCTAGAAGTAAAGAAAAAAGCAGAAACACATCATCCACATGATTTGGTTGTAACACACTTAGCCAAATTAAAACCAGCATAAATCAACTCCAAAAATTGTTCTACCCACGTGCAATCAAGACAGACATGAATCATGGGGGAGGAATATGGAGGATGGGTGTGTCAGTGAATTCAAGAGACTGCAGGATAAAATCATTGCTCACCAATCTCTTAAAAAGGCTGCCAAGTATTACAATGGGCATTTCTAGCATCTGTGACAGCCAATAGTGAATTTCACATTGAAATAATCTTTTGAACCTAAGAAATTCAAACAAGTGTGCTTATATGCTCTTTTTCATCTTTCTTCTCTATTTTGCTATATGAGAATATGCAGCCATTACCATTATTATATGTTTTTAAAGACATATTTGGCTCAGCTACATTTCTCTCATTCTTTAACCATAGATAATTAAATCAGTAACTTATTCCCTGTTCTTTTCAGAGGTCCTTCAGAGCACTAAGCCTTTCATTTGGACAAGTAGTACAGCTTATTAAAATAAATTCATTTTAATGCCATCTAATTCTGCAATGATCAGTTAATTATGGACTCCTGTTTAGTTTCTAGTCCAAGATGAAGAAACAAAATCATCACCTGACAATCAGAGGACTGCATTTCTATGATTTAATCCATAGAGTGGTACTTAGACACACCCTGAGTATCTCATTATTTCAGCAATAGTAAGGACAGGACCACAGGTTAAAATGCAAGGTTATATTGGCTGTTTATTAATTTCTGCCAGTCAGCTCTGCTTCCAATTCCTTCACCATATGGAGATATTCTGAAAAATGGACAATAAAATAGCACCTACAGTACAGATAGATCACAAACACAAAATCTGAGCTCCTGTCAAGATGAGTAAGATGATGCCATTTTCAAGTACTTGTTGAAGGACCAGTTAGCATTTGCCAAGAAACACTTATTTGGAGGGAACACCATAGACTTGATATTTTCTCTTAAAGGTAAAATCCACAGAAATGAAGCAGTCCTTCAAAATAATTTCAGATTTTTCTTACTTGGAAAGTGGTGGCTTTCCATCTTGGAACCTGACCTTTCTGTTATATGCAACTGTTCTCCCTAGTGGAGACTCAGAGTTGTATTTCAGAAGCAGCTACATGTCAACATGGTTACTCTAAGGAATTATAGTCTGTTCTGTGTTTCTCTTCCACAAATTTTGTTTAGGGAATCAAAAAACATTTTTGTTAGGGAATCAAAAAACTTTTCTGCTCACTGTGCCAATAGCTGTATTATAAATATCTCTTCCTTTTCCTCTCTGCATTTGGATTTAGCTGTTCCAAAGTCCATCTGAACGGGGTAAGAATCTTTGTTTGGGCCTGTAATACATCTGGATCAAAAGCTGAGCCGCAACCACCCTGTCCTAGGTGGAAGAACAGGATTCACTGAGGGCAGGGTCTGCCACAAGGACAAGACACAGACTGCAGTTGACAGAACACCTACTTATATCACATACAGTCTGTTAGTCTCTAAACCTATAAGACCAAATCCTGACCTACACATCTATTGACTTTCAGCTACATAAATATGTTTTCCCCTGGACCAAATTTATAGAAGTCAGAAATCTTGTGTAGCTCCAGCCAGAAGTAGCAGCATGAACACTGACTCAGCTTTGCTGAGGTCATAGTCTTTACAGAGCCAGCAGAAAGGACTGGCCATTAATTTTCTGCAGTATGACTTCACTTTTCTCATTACATGCAAAAGCCTTGTTCCAGACTAGTAGGCTGTGGCTGTAGGCTGGGGAGAATGCATTTCAGGGAGACAGAGCTCGTAAAAAAGTGCAACAAACTTCAGTGTGAAGGTTATCCTTGTTGCTAATGATGCCCCAAAATGAAATCTCAGCCCAGACACTGAGGGCACTGACAGTCCTCTCTAGCTGCAATAGGGGCTCTCACAAACTCTGCTGTGAGGCACAGCCACCAGTGCCCAGTACTGTAACTGAACCACAGCTGCTAACAAAGCACCACTGGCTTGCTCCACCTGCCCTGCCCTGGTGGGATAGGGAGGAGATTTTGGGGAGAGAAACAAACTGGTTAACAATTTAAATGCAGTAATAGCCACAGAAATTAGGCAGTTCTTCCAAAAATACTTTCAGTTTTCTTATTTGGAAAGTGGTGGCTTTCCAATAACAATTAAAAATCAATGATAAAAGCAACAACAATAATAATAATAATGAAAAGGAGATAAAGAGGAATTAAACCCAAGAGAAACAAGTGATGCACAATACAATTGCTCACCATCCAGTAACCCACCTCTCTCCCAGCTGGGGGCTTCTGGCCAAAGCCTTCCAGCTTGTACGCTGAACATGACATTTCATATTGTGGAGTATCCCTTTGGCCAGTTTGGGTCAGCTGTCCAGGCTGTGCTCCCCTGCAGGTTTCTTGTGTACCTGGTCACTGACAGAGCATGGGAAAATGAAAAATTCTTGATTTAGAATAAACATGCCTAAGTGACAACTAAAATAGGAATGCTTTATCAACCTTGTTCTCATACAAAATCAAAAACACAGCACTGCACCACAGACTAAGTAAATTAATTCTATTGCAGCCAAAATCAGGACTACTTGGAGGCCTTAACACTCCAACCAGGCATTTCAGAAAAAAACTCCAAACAAATAGCCTAACAATTATTTCAATTTATTTAGCTATTTTCATTTACTTATTTCATATTTGTTTTTCTCATAATTTTTTTTTTTTAAATCAAGTTGTTCCAATGCATTTCTAGTACCTGGCGAATGATACCCACTCATTCATGAAGAATGATACCCAATAAGCTGCTTCAAAATATTTTCTAAGGGAAGAATATCTCCTTTATCCATCCTGAGATTATCTGTATTCAATTTCACTTGGTTTCATCTCACTTTTATCATGTATGCCATTCCACCTGCCAGAGAAGTTGAAATGTCTATCAGAATATGGCAATATATATAGGAACAATAGGTCTGGATCTTTTATTAGTAGTTTTTACTGAAGAGACACTCTCACACATCTGCAGGCTGAGAAGAAAATGATAACTCTTATAAGATACATGCTTTTCAATCCAATAAGACATGATTGGCATAACGTGATTTAAAGTGATATTGAAGCAGGTGTCTCCTGATGGGTAACTGTCAGTGCCTCTCTTAAGCACAGCTCATCCAGGACAGAGAGAAGAAGGTCAGGATGTTGATCCACTTGAGCCCATTCTTTTAGGAAAAGATTTACTGATGAGACAAAGTTCATGACTTTTGGGAAGCGTGAGGGGAGCATTTCATGTCAGAATGGAAAAAAGAGAGGAAATCAGTGAACTACAGCGCTGAAATGACACTTCTGAAAAAGGAATAAGGAAGCACTTTTTCCACGAGTACTTAATCCTAAAAGCAAAGAATAAAAGTAAAACCAAATACATTCAAAATACTGAACCAGAAAACACTACTTAAATACTAACCATTTACAAAATAGCATATTTCTTCTTACTTTTTAAGGCTGTGAGACATTCTGGGAAGTAAGACTCTATATGGATCAGTGCAGGTGTTTTTTGAGAGGAGAGTTATAAGGCAGGTTGCATACTGTGTGGAGCTCTGCTCAGCTGAACCAAATTTATCCAGGTATTATTGCCTGTAAGCCAAAATATGAGAAAAAAATAACAAGATACAGTCAATTTTAGTTTGCATAGATGAAATTAACAATTTTCACAATTTCTGCATCTTCCTGGGCAAATTGAACCCTGAAGCTTTGTCTTGACAGTCTCTTACAAAAAAAGCATTTATTTCGGCTTTCAGATTAATGCCTTTATCAGATGAAACTTTTACTTAGTCATATTTATATCAATTTAAGTAGCAAACTTAGTGACTTAGCTTTCTAGGGGGCTATCACCTGCTTTTTTTCCTTTAAAAAATGGTAGCAATTATTTGTGCTTTTGAGAATAATGGGGACAACAATGCACTAAAGACAAAAAATACATGAAATTATATACATGAAAATTACAGAGAAGATACAACTGAAGAAAATGTTCCCACTAACTACCCATTTACTGACCTGCATCTTAAATTACTTGCTTGAGTGAATGACACAGCACGAAGACCATCTGAAAGACTCACTTGGCTATCAACCCATTGAAAATGTCAGCTGAGCTCATTTGTTGAGGAATTCTGTTCATATTGATCATTTGCTAAAACCCTCAGTGCAGTAGAAGCTTTGCAAGCACAGAGACGAATCCAATGACAACATTTATTTTTATAAAGATACAGATTTGCTTGAGCCTTTGCAGCATGATCTCTTAATTTGAGATTTAGAAGTGCTCATTGCACTGGGAAAATATAGTTTAAAACGCACAAAAATTCCAGTCTTAACTGGATAAGATGGTGTCAGGGACAGGGGATTTTTTCCTAGTTTTAACATAAACCTGTTGAAGCCAGAATTTAATAATGTAAATTGGCTACTGCACAAATGTTATTTGACATTAAAACAAATCCAGATTTCTAGTACAAAGAGATGATGGACAATACAGACACACTGTATATTGGTTTTCAAAATCACAATTTGACTTACAGAAGTGAAAGCACTATACATTAAGGGGAGAATAATGTGACTGACTTGAATGAGAGTTCATGGTCTTTTCAATGTTGTTATCCTGATGCTGCTGCTGAGGCACCCCTCTTTGTTAGTTGTGCTATTTGTATGTGGATGAATTCATCCAGAAAACATCTTTTGCACTTAGTAAAAATGAGATGTAAGAACCATTTCAATGTAGGTGGAAGGGTACTTTTTAGAAAAGACAACAGATTCAGCAGAACAGTTGTTCTAGCACTTATTAAAACTTTTCAAAATGGTAATTCTTCTCGTGTCTCTAATTACTGAACCACACTTCTTGTATGCTGACAGATAAACCTGTTTAAAATTCTGGAAGGGGCTGAAGAGGAATGACGTACCCAGCCCAGAGCACCTTCTGCCACATCTCTGACAACAGTCAGCTCAAGGCACTCTGACCCTGCAGATGATTATCTGTGCATTGACAATGCTGTCTACAAAAATTCCCAGAAAATTAGCACTTCTGAATGCCTGTTTTGCATTCTTCAAGTACACTATTACAATTCTTTTGTCAAGAGAAGCATGCTACATCATTGTATTCATAATAAATGCTCTTTGATTTGTATGACTTTGTGTTTGTAATAGACCCAAACAAAGATCTCATTTGTTCTGCTGGCAAAAGCTAATCTGTACAAAGATTTTTTTTATTATTTTCTGCAGAAACTGCCTTTCTGAGCCTAGAGATTGGGTTAGCTAAAAGCTTCACATTCATTATCTTTAAGGTACCATGTTAATGAAAGGATTTTAATCATTGACATTGCTTTGTGAATTATTATTACACAAACCCCTGCTGTTGAGTAAGACAAAATTAACCCAGTGTAAGGGGCATTAAAAAAATCACAGCTAATTAGTAAGCTAACAGGAACAAAGAGAATGTATAAGGAAGATGTTGAGAGGAAGACACGTAAAATCTGTAGCTTCCATTCCAACCTTGATCTTTTTGTATGGAAATCTTTTTTCTGTCTGATTTGTTCCATTAGTCTTGAGCATTTTTATGTTTTGTAATTAGTTTTCTAAGCCACAATGTCTCACTTCTCTCAAACTGTGGAAATCCAAAGGCTCATAATAGAAAATGGAAGATATTTAAAAATGCTTTTAAATTATTTCCCTAGCGATCTATATCAGAAACATAAAGTAATTCTCTGGATTATTCTGGGAAATTATTTCCTTATTCTCTGCTGTTCTCCTTGAATTGCAGAATACTTTAACTAATCTAGCCAGGTTCCCTTGGAATAAGCCCTTCATTTTAATGGATTGATACTATTGTCCAGGTTGTAATTCCATATGGAGCAGATAAATGAAGCTATAGGTTTAAATCACTGCATGGCTTCCCTTCCACACTCCTAGTCATGCTGGTTTCCAATGGGCATCACATCATTGTGCTGATGTAAGAGCCAAGGATGAGACAATCAAATCACAGAGAAGTATTCATGCTGGGTGCCATTTGCTTATAATTGCTCTTTGTAAGTTATAGTTTCAGATAAAGCTCCCAAAATGGAATGAAGAGAAAATAATAATTAAGTCTGTTTCTCTTTTTGAGCCTGACAAAGGCTTTAAAATTTTTTAACGTGTTTGCCCTTCTGTTCACTATTCCACACATCCCCCCCTTCTCTCTTTTGTTCATCAGCCTTTTCAGCCTGATAATTAAGACTCAAAATATTTGCTGCAGTTGGTTTTTTTCTGAGACATCAATTGGTTTGTGTTGTAAATGTGGAACAACAATCATCTAGTTCTCTTGTGTGCCAGTAATTTAGTATTTCAATAATCTCCAATTGTTGAAAGGTTTAAAACAAATCAACATTTCTAGCAATTTCCTTTTCTTTGTGGGGAGAAAAAATGTGTGAACATAACAGTTACAGCATATAGTCTTCTATTTTCCTTTTTCCCCCTACTTTTTATTTTTATGAGGGAATTAAAACACAGGGCAATTGCTTAGCATAAAACACAAGACTCACTTCAATAAAAACATAACATTCTTGCACAGGGGCAGTTTTTACAACCAGTATCATTGCTTCAGCTCTGCTAGTGCTGAGTAATTCCATTAACTCTTTCTCAAATTTCCAGTAAAAGAAATGAAAGGTAGCATCCAATATATTATGCAATGGGCAGTACATTTTCATACATAGAATTTTCCATGGAGGAATATTATAATGTTTTAAAATATTGGCTAACCAAGACAATAACTGTAAGTCTAAATTGTGTTAGGTCTGTGACAATGGATCATACAATGGATCCAGGAAGGGTAATGACAAAACTGGGAACTAGATGTTAAACACCCCAGAACACATTTTAGAATTATGAAATTTATTCTATTTCCATAATCTCTGGGGAGTGTTCTTCTCTCCACATTATCAAATATTTAGGGAAATGCCTGAGTCACTGTTTTGGGAAGATCTGTGGATATTAATCAGACCAATTGTCTAAAATGGATTTAGCTATCTGGGTTATGTAGCACTGGAACTGTTTTCCATCACTGGCCTGGTCAAATAAATCAGTAATAACTCTCAGAACAGAACCAACCTCACAGTCCTCACTGCCAGTCTATTTTTTTTTTTTCATTCAACCTTGATACTCCAGGAACAAAATACAGTTTTTCCTACGTTACAAATTTTCCTGTAACATGACTTTCAGAGCACAGAGAAGCAACACAGAGACTGTTCTTAAAATTATATCAAAATCTACAAATGATTCAGCTGAAAAATGAGGACGGACTTTCAAGCTGCAGACAAGAGAGAGACTGTAGACTTCTCTGGCTCCTCTAGAAATTGGAAGTGATCCATTAGTCCAGTTGAGAAATGACTGGCAGTCACAGAAGGCAGAATTCCATCTCCCATGCTGTGGCCCTTCCCTGTGTGCAGCAGCTGGCTCCCTAGTCCTGGAAATGAGGAACCTCTGGGGAGTGCAAGAGAACACAGCTCCTCAGTAACATAAGCTCTGCCTCCACTCACTGTTCCTACAATGCCATCCACTCTCCAGAGAGATTACAGCTTCTCTCGTGGCAAAACAGTGCTATACAGATGTGGACAAAAGTCCTGGGATAATCACAATAATTCACAAGCTTCTTTCAAATTTTAGACAATTCTGGCAAAGGTTTCCTATGCCTTTTTCCTAGCCACCAAGGTGGTTCCTTTTTCCTTCTTGTACTAAATCAGTCAGCTTAATGCTGACCTGCTGCAAATCTTGAAATGTGGAAAACTACCAATAGCTTCAGCTGTAATAACCCCTATTTATAGAGATCCATTGCTGCATTTGACTAAGCACAAACTGAAAATAAAGAAATTCAAGAAAGGAAAGGAACTGAATAAATTTTTCAGATGTCTACAGCAAATATCTGTTGTCTATTGAATGTCATGTTTTTACTTATGGTAGATGCTATGTATTTATGAAAATTAGATACAACTCTATCTATCTATATGGGTATGGCTTCACATGTAAGTGTGGATGTGCATTTGCCTGTAAGAATTGCATAGGAAAACTGATTAGAAAAATAAGACTATCTACCCTGGTCCATTTGTGTTTTTCAGTTTCATAAGCTATATGAGTATTTACTCAGATTTCATACTGATGTCTGTGGAAACTGTATGCAAGAAGAGAATTCATTTTATAAAATAGAAATTTGTTACTTATAGCAGAGAGATTTCTTCTCAATAATATTATTAAAATCCAGCCATTAAAATCTAAAAATACAGATATCAAGACAAAAACTTATTTGAACTACTTCATATTGTTTTAAATGCTTCTAGCTCTGTTTCTTCACAGAAATGATGTATATGCTTCTATATTAGAATGCATTTCTTTGGCGAGTATAGCTGAAATTCCATTTCTATCTTTTTTTTTTTAAGACATGTTCTTACTATTTTAATGTTAAAAACAAAAAAAGAATTTCACACCACTTCACGTTTTATACAAATGAATTACAAAAGTTTATGAATTTTCATCTTTGCTCTGTTTCTCTACAAAGCAGTTATCAGTCCCCATGAACACTTTGGAAAAACACAGTCTGGCTGACAAATTAGTAGTATTTGGTGCTAATATTACTAATTCAACATTTGAAAAGGCTGCTCACTGGGGAAAAATGACATGTTCTCTAAGTCACAGGAGAAACTAGGGAGACAGTTAATGGGTGTTGGCTGTGCAGCACATATTGTGCACGACACTGTTCACATTGCAGCTGACTGACTGCCAATAGATGTGGAAGCAATTGTCAACAAGATTTATTGTTAGTTTCACATCTATACAGTCAGAGATGAAAGGCTGGAAGTTCAGTCCTGACTTCTACTGAACAACAGCAACACACAGTGATTAACATTAATGCTCTCACTGAAATAATTTTGCAGCTTTGGAGGTCTAAATGTAATTTTCTTGAAAGAGCAAAATCCCCACAATCCTCAGTAATTTTTTTTTCTGATATCAGTAGCAATTTTTCAGTTTACAACTCGTTTTGGAAACCTCAGACTTTCTTAACAAAAGAAGTAGGGCACACAAAGCAATTAAAAAGTAACCACTGAGGAGGAGCAGAAGTTTCTTCCTCAAAATTACAGGTTGTAAGGAGTGAGGGGAGGGGGTCTGGGAAGAGGGTTTGGAGAAGGAGTAGTGGGTCATCTTTGCACACTTAAGAGTTTAGCTCACCAGTTTGAAAGACCACAACAAACTTGTTATATAAATGTATGAATTCTGGAGGCATGAATTTCAATGAATGCTTTTTTCAGTTTCTGTTCCTGCGGTTTGTGCTTCTAGAGAATGTTTTTAACCTAGCTTCACTAAGGCAAAATGGTATGATTTACATATATTTTATATCCATATACATTCTAACTTTAGAAGGATACATTTATTTACCAAATGCTACAGAATTTAAGCAGCAATCAAGACTCAATATCTCAGGGATTTTTGAGTCTAGCCAGAGCAAAGGGTTTGTGTATTTTGAATGATAAAAGTATTTTGAAGGCTCTTAGAATTGTCTTGCTGGAATCTCTAGTGTGTTTATTTCTTTGTCTCAGACAGAAATCAACTGAGATGAATTTAATTACATTCTTTTGTTGTAGAAGACACCTCTAGCTCTGAAATCTCCTTAACTAATAGCTCGAGACTATGGTACGAGACAGACTGACAAGAAATAACCACCTGGATTGTTTAAAACAAAAATTTCTGCAAAGGCACTCTAACATGGAGGGGAGAGTGTGGCTACAATTACAGGACTTACCCAGTACTACTGGATGTTGCTGCATCCTGTATCAGGATCTTGGAAAGCAAACAGGAAAGGTATTTAGGCACATGCAAACAAATGCCAGCCAAACAGCTGATAAAAGTCTCTCTGTTCATTATTTTCTCCACCAAAGTGGATACAGATTACTGTAAACCCATAAAATAAAAAAAAATTATCTTTTGTCATCCAATTTCAGGTGGCATTTCTCAGCACTGTTGCAGCTATTCAGAGAATTATCTTGGTAGTGAAGGACATCTGGATAATGGACAGCATGAGAGGATGTAGAAAATAGGATGGTAAAAATTTATGGCAATTCTGGGTTGGAATGACTCTAAAGTGTCCTAACAAGTATTAGAAAAACTGACATTTCAGATAAGCAACCAGCTTATCTAAACATTATTTACAGGGCAATCACATTTTTTTTTGCAAGAAGAGAGCTGAAATTGTAATGCCAATTTAAAAAAACAATAAAATTCACTACTAAGGAGAAAATCAAACCAGTTTGAAACAGTCTTCTGATAATTAGGCAAACACTATTACAAAGTACAATATGGGAAAGAGTCTGTACAGAGCCTTGTGCAAGGAATGAATTACAACTTTGGTGTTGAGTGTTCCCAAAAATTAGATTTGACATTGCATTGGGTTTGCATGGCCTCGTTTTGATAGCAGGGGGTGAGGAAGGCATTTTATCTCTTTACTTCTCTCTCCATTTTAGGAATTTTCCTGTTTTGCAAAATATCCAGTATTTTGCATTATTCTTTATAAACTTCTATATTGAATTTAGAAAAAAAAAAGTACAATAGTGTGTTTGAAAATAATATTATAAATATCATCTCTGTATGGGAAATACATCTGTTCTTTTCACATAGGCTGAGTTCTAAGACAAACACATGGGCGTGCACAATCACAGGAACTGCCTCTCCACCTCTGCCTACACTTGCTGTCCACAGGGTCACTAACAAACAACACAGCCACAGGGAAATTTAGTCCCTTCTAGCCAACTAGTTCCCAAAAATAGCAGAAATGTAAATCGTGTGAGGTGCTGAGAAACCATTGATGACTCTTGTGTATCTGCCTGAGCCAGAATAAGAGCACTCACAGAGTTTTAAGAGAATCAAAAGGTATTACAAGGATAAAGCAGAGTATTAACAGGGGCAATTTCTGAAGAAAGGCCAGAGGATGAGGTACATGCTGCACTACATATTGTCCAAGAGAGACTCCCTCCGAATCCTTCATTCTAGCAGTTCTGTGTCATGCACATGAAATAAATGAAAAGTGGCTACAGAAAGATAGGCTAAGTGGAGTAGTTCAAACTTAGTGATTTTGGATGGCAGAAATTTCTGTCAATTCCTTTCTTCTGCAGAGAAGCAAATCCAAAGCTTCACCAGATTTGTCTGAACAGTCCTGCAGACTGACAGCAGGACTGAAGTGATTCCTTTTTTGGTCCTCTCCCTGGGTAAAGACACGGTACTACTTCTGTCATAAGCAGTTTTCTCTGCCAAGGCTTAAAATCCTGTCTCCTTTCAAGGCTCACATCACTTACACCCTCAATGTTTAAGTGTTTTTGTTTAAATGAGATAAAGGTTAATTTTGAAAGAAAAGACCTAAGGAGTCAAATCCTATCTCCTTGAACATTATTGTGAGCTAACGGGTAGAAACATAACAGTTTGAAAATAAGTTAATTTGTTGGACCATTAAAGATAATTTGTATGAATAAAGATACAATTGGCCAATTTACAAAGAGGTCAGGTAAGGCAACAAATGATTTAGGAGAGAAAAATTACTAAGTGGTTATACAACAAAAATATTTACCGTGGCTGTGTTCAGAGATAGCATTACAGCCCTCTCTCATCGTGCCTTCTTGATAAAAGCAGTAACGGAAGAGCTATTTTAATTACAAAGAATCAGTGTAGCACACACCACTGTTTGGCAGTTGGATGGAATTAATGCTGAGTAACACAGAAAGTTTCCAGAGATAATATCTTCATTAGTGAAACTATGATGTCCTACAGTGACTTGCTTGTAGGTCCACCAGGCTGAAAAACAAATCCTATAGATTAACCCTTCAAACATCATGAACAATTTTGCTGCATGCTTCCTGAAGAGAAAGAAGAATTATAAAATAATCTGGTGACTGATGCAGATAGTCATGTGGTACCCTGTTTCCTTGTCTCCCACACACATCTGAGGCACTCATCTGCTTGACATCAGCCCCTAACCCACTGCTCACCTTCCCTTTTATGTGTCAGTAAAAGCCTAGTACAGACAAATTAAGGTAGCTCAGAGCATATCCCTGGGTTTCACATCTCCTCAGTTACCAGCCATAGCACAGATTAAAATTTCACAGATGCTAAGAGCAGAGATATTACAGCAAAGCAGTAGTGCCACTACAGATAAGGTTCAGGTGGCACTTCCGTTATAAACACCTATTCACAGTGGCTTTTAACTTCAGGCTAAAAATGTCTCTCGGGCTGAAACTGGGCATATTTGGGCTCAGCTTGGTAATGGTTTTCCCTGCCTCTTCATACTATTTTGATTAGGTGTTTGTGATATAAGAATGCAAACAAATACATGTCTCTGGTCATTTCACGTGGCAATGAAATGTGTCTCTTTCATGAAAAGCCTGGAGGACAGGATGTTCCTGTCATGTTAACAGCCAATTTATTGTCCATTATTTCCCCCAAAAATATTGTTTCTAAAGGGACCAAATTTACACCACTTTTCCAGAAAGCATTCAGGGCAGCTAAGGGATATGTTCCCTGCCATCTGGCAGGAGCTCCCAGTGCTCACCCAGAGCCATGCAGGCCAGGCAAGTCTTTGCTTGGGTCTTGGAAAAAAGTCGCCTTTGGTAGAAGAGTACTTTTGGGAGTTCAGCATATTAACCAAAACTTCCATACTTTGGAATGAGGAGAAAAGAAGCACCATCGTATAGCACACAAATCTCATTGTTTTAAATGCCTTATTAATTGTCTAATTTGTTTTGAATTATACCTCATTATTAAAATCCTGCATTTTTGTTCTGATCTTTAATGAAGGATGTAATGAAATCCCTAAATACAGTAATGTATTTTTTTTCCCATGGCCTTTTCCTCCTGTAAAGTTTAGAATTTTTGCCAAAGATTATAATTTTTCATTAATCATCCAAAGCAATAAAGTACAAAGTCTTGCTTGCATGTCTATCTGCCTGGCTGCATTCATAGTAATATCTACTTCAACAGGTATTTAAAACAATAAATGACTATAATAAACCTGTTGAATGAGAAAAATTTTGTGTTACTTTTTGTTTGTATTTCTCATGTACCAAGATATATGCTGAATTATTCTATCACAAGCAATGCATAACCATGGAAGTATGGTTTTAATGAGCTGAGAGGATGCTGTATCTATGAAAACATATTTTTAAAGAGTCAGACTCACAGTGGGCAAGGTACAAACAGACAAAGAAATGAGAACAGGAAGAGAAGAGATAAAAAGGTATACGACATTTGGAGAGGGAATATAAAAATGGTTGGACTTCAAAATTTATTTCTAATTTCTCTTGTCAATGTGGAACATATGTGGTATGTATATTCCTCAGGGTACCAGGCTGCAGTGAGCCTGCTGGGCACATTCTTGGGCACAGAATGGCGGCTTTATGCAAAGTAAATTTTCTTAAAGGCTGTGGGGCACCATCCTTGTACTTATTTTAGATGGGAGACATTCAGATGGGGCAGATACAGACAGCAGTGTGATGCATGTGGAAGGAGATAACGTGCTTCCTACTCTGGTCACTCCATGTGGAAAAGTGGAATGAGGCTAAAGGCAAAACCAAGTAAAAATGGATTGGTTGTTGTTTTTTGAAAAAGAAGCCAGAAAGAGGATGGGATAAAAATTGTAGAAAGATAGTTTTTAGATAAATTGTACACCAGTGGAACTCCTTCTAAAAATGTTATTGTGTTAATAATATAGTTCAGTAAGGGTCCTCCCAAAATACTGGATACATAGACAGTAGGAACATCCACAATTACATTACAGAGAATGAAATAATTGCAAAGGCTATAAGGGGGAGATATTATTATGCTTCAGGGCATAAACCTCAGTTTAGAGTTCCCTATAAACTGATGGCACAGGTAAGGTTTGGATGACAATCCTGTACGGTATATTTTATATTCCTAATTGGATATCCTGATTAAAAGTACATTCTCTGTGCTTGTTGTAGAAGAATATTTCCAGTATATATTAGCCATCATTATAAACACTACTTAAAAATCTGAGTCAAATGTGGTGAAAAATAACATTTTAAGTCAGCATGTATATAGCAGCAAAAAAACCAATCAAGCAATGCAAACCAAAATCCCCAGACTTAGGAATGTTTAGCATTTAGTTTCAAATTCCAGCTCACGAATGTGGGCATCTATCTCAAATGTTTCTTTACTAGTGAATAGACTTATCTGTTACAGTTGTGTCAGATGACTGTATGGCTACAAAAATATTCCTTGAAGAGATGGATGCTATTTCTTCTTTGTAAGAAGGATTGGTCATGGTTCATCAAGACTGCAAAAATAATTTTAATTTAGGCATGGGCTGGTGATAATTGCTAGCAATTGAATGCCAATGAGTGAGAGAGAAAAAAACCCAACAAATAATGACAGATGATGGTACAGGAAAGTGCTGGTTACGCTGACACTGTATCACTTCATCAGATATTATAAATTAAGGGTAAATTAAATTAGGTTAAATATGCAGTTATTTAACAACAGTCAACCAAATATTTCTTTGCTGGATAGCAAATAAGGCTTGCATTTAACCAAAGATTAGTACATTCCAATTCTAATACCAATGCAATTTGTTTTTATAGGACGATCTAAACAACACTTTATGTTGACATTTCTATTGCGTACTTAATGAAAGCATATCAAATATGCATGGCAAATAAACAGTGTTCCATGTAAACCTTCCCTGCATAGCCCCTATCTTTTATTCTTTGAAATGTATTTGTTCTAATAAAAATGCATATAACTACAATGTAACTAAATCTTATTCTCATTTTTTTCCAGACAAGAAACACAAATTTAGGTGGTTATGAGTACAGCTGTACCACTGTTTTAAAGGACAGCCCTGAGCTGTACCTCTGCCTCCCTCTAAAGAGTCAGTCTGCTGAGAAAGTTCCCTTGTGACAGAACAGATTAAGACTACCTGGAACTCCTTAATCTGCTGTCCATGTAGACAGCGCTGTTGTATCGCACATGATGCAACCAAGAGGTATCAGACCTGGCAGCAGATCCTGCCTGCATTCCTCAGCCTGCTCAGCTGAACTGTTCTCTGTGCCCAGCTGAAGCAGAGGGACGCCTCGTTTGACAGTGTCTGCTTAGTTCTAGGAATGGAGGTGTATTTCCAATGCAATTTGTCTGTTTGAACATACACTGTGAATTATACTCGCAAATGAACAATTTAAGTTATATGTCCGTTGTAAATGTCTTCTGGATACTTGCAAATAAGTCTAAGGATACAAGAATCATTACAATTTTCATTTTAAGTGATGCAATTAAATCTATCAATTTCTTATTTGGTTGCCCTACTCAGCTTGAGCACAGAGCAAGAAACTCCTTTTTCTGTACAAATATATGAACATAAAGGCATACATTAATATTTTTTTTTTAATTCACAGAGACTTTCCAAATAATATTGCCAACTATTTTTTAAGACAACACAAACATTGTAATTTTTTGGTATCTTCAAGTGCAGAAACAGCAAAAGCCAGATTCCTTAGTTCAGTAGATTCTGAAATGAATGTTTATTCCTGCACACCTTCAGGTTCTGTTATTTTGTAAAGGAGCTTTAATGCTAGTCCACCTGGTAATTCACTTTATATACCACTGACAGTAATATGGCTCATTTTGGGTGATTAACTTAACCCCCAGTATTGCAAGTGCTTTGCTACATTAGCATATCTTTCAAGGAATAGTTGCAATGTGAGAAAATTGCCTGTAGGATTATTTGCAACTAGAAATCTGTGAAATGTAAAATAAAATTGAAGACTATAAAGTAAGACATCAAAGATACCTAAAATATTAATAGCCAGTGCTCCAAAAAGTGATTTAGAAGAACTGAATGAGGGAGCGAAAATTACTAATTTAAAAACAGAGAGTCTTGGCAAAACAAAGCCAGAAGTTTAGAACAAACAATATATAATACAAATTTACTGTATACACAATATGAAAAGAATGCAAGTGGTACTAGCAACTCTAGTAGCTGAAGAAGGCTGGGACAGAAATGCCTGACCAAGCAACTGGATCTATACAAACAAAACGACAAAGTTGCATTATATTGAATTTAGGCTACCGAAGAGAAAGAAAAACAAATGCTCTTTAATCCATCTAGTTTGCTGTTACACTTTCGTTCTAATTGAATGCAGACAGAATTTGTGGGCAGAAGGATTTTTGTTTTAATTGAAGAATTTGGAGCTGACAGTCATTGTCACGCTGCTCCAAATCATGTTTCACCCACTCTCTGTGGGGCAAACCACTCTGCAAGTTTCAGTTGGGTTTCTGTAGGAGATTACAAGCTTCAAAGCTAACATTTTGAAACCTGTTTCCCTTTCAATACATGCTTTTTAATTTAATAAATTTCAGAACAAAAAAATAAACTCAGATGAATCATAAAGGCCCAATAAGTAGGAGAAAAAGTCTCTAGTCTTGAATCTGGCCCTGATTGTGCATGACAAATGGCAGAGCCTGGGGCTGGATCCATGTTTAATTTTCCTGCTGAACCAGTGTCCCAGAGATGCCATGCTGTGCCTACACCACCGCTGCTGGAGCCCCAGCCTCAGGCCAAGGGCAGGAGCGAGCAGCACTGGGGTCCCTGGGGCTCTGCTGCCCAGGGCTGCCCAGGTCCCCTCCCACTGTACTGGGGCTTCCCCAGGCATGGCATGGCTGAATGAAGTTCAGGCACGCTCAAAAGCGCTCCAAGCCTGTACCACACCTGCAAGTGAGGGACTGCTCTGTCCTGGTCTGCTCCCGAGAGCGAGGGGTGACTCCGGGTCGGAGCCTTGGCAGGCTGGGATTCACTGAAACCACGCCTGGCTCTGAACGCCTTCCACGAGCCAGGGCTGCTTTAATGTCAGAAGTCCCCCCCGATAAGGCATTAGTGCATGTTCTTCGAAAAACAACATGGTTTGGGCTGAATGGGAGCTGACAATGCATAAAGAGGTGTTTTTTAAACTCTAATAACTGTTGTCCTGCTATTTCCATAGACACTTAAGAGTCTATAGTACACAGTAAAAACTGAACTTGTTTGGGAAGTTGCAGTGCCTAGAAATGTCAAGAATTTTACCAGCTGTTTCTAAAACAAGAAAATACTTTTCTATATTAAATACTCCAGACTAATTCTGTGATTCTTGATAATGCTTTTTTTTTAACCTGTGATTAATACATCACAAGACCCTACTAATAATCATGCTCACTTATATAATGATACAGTGTGAATAAAAGGATTAAGAAACTCAGAGTTGATACTGCACTTCTAGTTTATAGTTAAAAGTCAGGGAAGGAAGTTCTTTCAAACTGACCTATCCATCCAAGCAGCAGATGAAAAAACAACACCAGCAGCTATTTTCAGATGACTTACTCTAAACACCAACAGGAATACAATACCTTTGAAAGAAAGGTGCTTTTTGTTCTTCTTTGAGCTATAACATGTAGAGCAATAAGGTAAAGGCACTTAACAGTGAATGGCTCACTTTTCTGTAATAATGTCTGGAGTCTCTCCCCATTGTGCCCTGCTTACATGGTAGCAGAAATGGCCTTTGAAATTACTTAACTGAGTCATAGTGATTATTCTATGGATAACCTACAGCAAGGCTGATGTATCTTCTATTTCCTTCCTTCTTCCACAAAGGGAATCTTCCTAAAGAGCACTAAATGTCATTATATTGACAAACTTGTGATCCTGTCTATGCTGTATGGTTTCTTTGGACAGCCAACTATGAGGGATCATTCAGAGCAGCAGGAAGAATCTAAATCGATGTGGGCTGGGGGGATTAGAACCACCTTTCACCACTGTTGCAATGAAGGTGTTTTGACTCCAGTTACAGAAATCATTAGGAAATTGCAGTGCTGCTGTACTAGGTTTTGAGAACAAAGTTATTCTTCATTGTAAAATAAAGCTTGGCTGAGCCAAACTTAATAGGTCTTACTTAATGGTTTCCCAAACTTTTCTTCTATCTGCCTGCTTCTATATATTATGAGCTATTTGGCCAAAATCTTTCACCCAGTGAGAGCACCCAGCAGTGAAATCTGTCATAACTACAATGTTCAAACAGACATTCTAGCAAAAGAACAGAAAAATAAAAATATCCAGAGATAATAATGTGGTTAAATGAGGACTAAATAACCAGTGGCTGATTGTTATTAATTTCACTATTGATTTCCGAAATCAATTACTTGATGTATCCTACAGATGCTGGATTCTTTACTCAATGAATGTGTACACCAGGATTTCCATAACAGAAGTCACTGCTGATTTTTATGAGCAGCGTCTCATCTGCTATGAAATGGAAAGGAACTCTTAAGCCAACACTTTTTTTTTCTTTTTTTTTTTCAGCTTTACACTTAGTACCAGAACTTTAGAGAGAGAATTATGCTTCTTTGAGCTGTGAAATACTGTGTCTTGGCGGCCTCCATTCTGTGGATCCCTGATCCTGAGGCTGGTTGCCACAGATGCCATGAGCCAGCACATGGAGGGCTTTCAGCAGCTGAATATTTTGGAAATGCACCAGTATACAGATTCTGTCACATTTTCTTTGGGAGTAGTGCTGTTTGTGAGGCTACCTGGGCTAGAATGCTCTCACCTGAGCTGGTGGCTTGACTGGCACTCACATACCCACTAAGCAGGGGGGGAAAGACAAGTGTCAGCTCTGAAAATGTATTCAATACTTATACCAGTACATTAATTTTTTACCAGCTGGGGTAGCTGGCAAAAAAAGGCTTAAAACTTGGAAGTGTTTTGTTTTCTTTTATTTTCTGAGTATTTCCATTCTATTCAGGACCATACAAGTCTGTGACTGAAAGAAATATTTATTGTTGAAGTACATGACACTTCTATAAGAATTTGTAGTCACTTGACTTTTGTGCGTGTTTTGATAACAGAACTATTTATTACAGAAGTCTAAAGTGTCTCTTTGAAAAGAAATTACCAAACATAATATTTCACTTTGTACAAAAATATCCTGTAGAAAGATTATTTTCCTGAATAGAAAGACTTCGCTTCAATTTATGTATCTGTTTGCAATTTCTAAAGACACTTTTAGATAGATCTCATTTCTATGAGGATTTGATAAGACAACTCTGAGGAAATAATAAACAGATTCTGTTTATAAAGGACTTGCTAACTAGCACTCCAAAAAAGCCTTTTATGTGTGAGGTCTTTTTCTTCAAATTGATCTTCACAGGGATAAACTATTATCATAGGATCCCTTTCAGCCCATAAGTACACAGAGACTTGATTTTGTCTGAATCCAGATAAAAAAAGAATAATTCAATGTTTCTTGGGACTGTAGATGATGGCACTATACTGATATTTCTATTTAAAAAAAAAAAAAACAACAACAGAACCCAACAAGTTTCCACCTTTTCAGGGTTCTTGGGGAGATTTCATTATGTTGCACCTACAATATCAGACTGATTTCTTATCTGGTAGTATTCACACCTAACTAGTTTATCAAGGAAGGAGGATCTGACCTACTTTTCTCAGATTTCCCATTGTTCTTAATAAGGATTGTAAAATTTAGGTACTGAGACATGCTGAAAAGTTCAGAATTTCAGGATTACAAGACGCTCAAACTCCCACAAATAACAGCTTAATGTGATTGAATGGGTAAACTGATGACCTTCACACACAAATACTGAAATACTTAATGAGAAGAGACTCCAGGCAGAACAGGAAAGTTTCCAGAGCCTAGTTCATTGTGTTCAGGAAGAATAGACAGGATGTTTTATTCTGAAAGGCAAAGTCCTTAAAGAAGAGAGCCAATGTGATACTACAGCTGGCCAGTTCTACTCTGCTGCCCATTCCCACTCAACTCAACCATCAAAACTATCATTTGTACATTCGAGAAGCTGATTTATCTAATCTGATTCATACAAATTAAGGAATATGAAACATCAGTCTTACTTTCCCATTGCATGCAGAACTTTGCATTGTAGAGAGTTTTGTAACTCATTTAGACCAACAATAAACTCTTTCTTCTGCTCAAAGACCTGGAACGGGATAATGCGAGGCAGTGGGAAAGAAGAACCATCCTGGATTGCAGGGTCCTTTCCCACAGTAGGCAGCTGTAAGTAACTTTGAAAGTTTCAAGCATGAAGTCTCCAGCATCAAAGATTACTGATGAAATCTTCCTGCACCATACATCTGTTGCCATCTGATCTGACTGGCTGGGACAGACTCAGGAAACAGTGCAAAAACACATGGCCCTAATATTTTCAGAGCAGTTATCTCTAAAATATTACGAAGAAATTGTAGTTCAGTGATATAAAGAATAAAAAAAAAAAAAAAGCTTGATTTTAAAACCCCTTTTTTTACCACCACAATTTGTGGAAGAAAATGGAAAATATATAACAGTTTACCATTATTTTAATAGCTACATCATGTTCCCCAGCATCAGAATTACAAAGGTAAAGTTTCTTGTATTTATAACCCTCATCCTCATTTGAAGTGAAAATCTTACACATTTTCTTTAAAGACTTCACTTGGAATACTTACCTACCTTGCTATTTTGCTTTTATTTATTGTTATTACATACCTTATTCTATTCCTTCTATGAAAATAAATGGCAAAAGACTAACTCATTATACAGGATCTCATAAAACCCTCACATTTCTTGGGAAAAAATGGTTTATGCTAAGATTGCTACTGACAAGCACTTTTTTAATTGCTAGAAATATATACACAAAGAATACAGTAGATCTTAGTACTGATATTGCTGCTGAGGCTACAGTAATCTCTGTATCAGAAGTCAGTGCCATAATTTTGTTCTCTAGAGGGTATGGCTTGATTAGGGCAGTCCCATTGTTTCATCTGAAGTCTTAGCAGATTAATACTTTCATCAGGGCATCAATTTGTCCCACTTTTCTTTTTGCTGCTCTTTGTGAGTGACACAGCCAAAGGAATGCACCTCTTTAAACTGTCATTCAGTTTACTCCTCCTCTGCAATTATACTTGCATGCATAATACATCATAACAGATTGGATTTTGCAAAGAAGCAACAACAGAAATTACATTTGCTTGTGGCATAAGAGAGAAACTGTTCTAAATACGGAAGGCGGGGTGTGAGCAAGAGATAAAAAAATCTAATGACTTAAAATCACTTACAGAAAACAGTTTCCCAGGGTTTCTTCTTTTCTTCTTCTTCTTCTTTTTCTTCTTTCTTCTTTCTTAGCATAATGACCAATTGCAACAGGGGAATGAAAGAAAAAAAAGGAAGCATTAAAACAAATTAAAGAGCTTTCCAGTTATCAAAGTCAATATAAAACTATACAGTGTGTTTGTGTTTTTAGCAGAAATGTTTGCTTCTGGCTTTAGAGGTTAAAAATAACTGCGTTACTTCAAGGAATACTTTTTGTTTGAGCAAAAATTATTACAGAGACAACATTAGGTGAAAAATAACATAGGACAAATATCCTTACCAGATCTCCTGGCTGGAATAAGGAACTTCCACTTTCCTTTGATGAGTAAAAAAACCCTCCCTTATACGCCAAACTCTGTGATGGTTTTCCAAGTCTCTCTAAGTCTAGAAGACTCAGATTATTCCTCCTCCATGCATCTATTTGGAGTTACTCAAGAGCAGAGGGAACCCAGAATACCCTTCAAGTAGCTGACTGGAGCCAAAAACATATCCCCAGTGTGCATGGGACTTCAAGACAGCAACCAGATCAGTTGTCGTCTCCAGATCCCTCCAAAAAAGCAAAATATGCATTTGGCAGGACATCAGCAAGAAGTCTTTTGGTTTATAAAAGAATTTAGGTGAAAGGGAGGAATGTTTCTAGTAGAACACTGAAATCATTCTAATGTTTTAACTCTGTTTGTCTTCAAGATACCCTTCAAAATTTAAACCATGTTTTTTTCCAGGCAATTTTTAATAACTTCAATTAATTTCAATTCTGTGGCAGGAGCTCCACTTCATTTGAAAAATAAAGAGGGATGGAGGAGAGATCAGCTTTGCTGGGACTATATCTTTGTCCTTTAAAAAATAAGGTATGTTTGGCTCTATATTTAGAAAAAAAAAGTCTTGTAGGTAAAGTCTGAACAGTTAATGTGGAAGTTCTTCAAACTTCAATAACATAACAATATACAGGTATGCAAGAAAAATAAAAGGAAATGTCAGGAAATAAATAAGTGAAGATACAATAGCCAAAGCACAACCCCAAAAAAATGTAAAAATAGTGTTATCTTAATGAAATCCAAACCTTTTTTTTTTTTTTGCATAGACTTTATAATAATAAATATTCCCTGGAATGTTTCACTTAGCTTGAGGATAGCAACAGTGACACAGGTGGCAAGTACATGCTGAGGCTGCAAGTGATCTAGATATAAGGGGTAACTGTGATAAGTCATATGAGCTGGGAGTTTAGACAGTGGACATTTCAAAATACTCAGGTTAGGAAAATGGAGCATATCTGTATAGGTAAGGGATTTATTCTTATCCCCTCTAAAACTCTGTCCTATTGACTTTTACCTTAATGATGGATGATAGCTCCAGGACCCTTGCAAGGCCTCACAACAAGGAAGCATTATACTTTGAATTATGTGGAGAGTAGAAATTAGCAGCCAGATGACAATTTCTAGACTGATCTTAAAATAACCAGGTACTTTCTTTCCTATAATTAAGCCGAGAACTTCCTTCTCAATTAGACTGG
The DNA here is from genome assembly GCA_013398075.1 of Notiomystis cincta. Taxonomy (NCBI): domain Eukaryota; kingdom Metazoa; phylum Chordata; class Aves; order Passeriformes; family Notiomystidae; genus Notiomystis; species Notiomystis cincta. Next base: position 90,914 of record VZRX01020367.1, read on the forward strand.
CAGAAATTCCTGCTCAATGACACTGGCAGGTGGATATGTAGTTATTTCCAATAGTGTTAGTGTTTGTCACGGGGATAGGAATGAATTAGAACTGGGAAATGGGAGAGCCTTATGTGCACAGGCAAGTTTGGCTGCCAGTTATTTAGGCTGTGTTGGCAGGCTGCTATCTGAGATCCAACCCCAGCCAAAACTGAGAAAAGTCCTGTCTTTCCAGCACATACTCTGTTCATCTACTCTTCTTATTAGGATGAGACATTTGGTTACTTACAAAATTATTATCATATTAGTGGCCATTTTCAAGTGCCCTTCAGCTGCTCCTTTTCCCACACTAACACTGCAGAAACAAAGCACTGGGATTTCACTGTAAAATGAATATCTGTGGAGAATGATTAAAGAGCAAGCTCTAAGCACGTTTCTGTATTTAGTATCTTCCTGTCACTACCCTTTGTTACAGTAAAACTGCACTTGCTGTAATAATCTTTGGCTTGCACATTTATTTTTATACTAATTATATGACTATATTGTTACACAGATAATTGGGGGACTTGTCAATTAAGCTCTCATTTCGGTTCAAGCATGATGAGTCTGCTCTTAGTACCTTATGCACACGCACAGGAGAAGTCTGCCTCTTGTAAACTACACTTTTCTTGATGTATGCAGGTTTTACAGTTTATCAGATATTATGCTGAAAACTTCCATTCTCTTCAGGTTTTTTTACAATGCAGTGCTGCCTAAGAAGGTACTCTGTATTCATTTTTCACACCATATTTTAAAGTTCACTTTTTAAACTTTAAAAATAATGAAAAACTCCCACTGGATTATGTCCAAAGATCATAATCAGGTCTGGATCTCAATGAGATTTTTTTAATAATTTTTCCCTTCTATTGAAGTTTGACAGCACATTTCATGGCACTAGTCCTTCTTAACAATAAGAAATTAATTTCTAAGACCAGAGCAAGCAGAATACTTGCATGTTAACAGGTAATGCTGTCCACTACATAATAGGGAATTTCCCACAGGAAGAAATGTGCTGACACTGATCTAGCTTTTTATGATCTTCATACTAACCAATGTATGCAAGAGCATCACAGGTAGTGATACTATTTCAAACAATATTCGTTAGATTTTTTACATTCTTTTGCATTATATGTGAACACAAACAGTACAGTATTATGTAGTACAGAAAATAAAAGCATAGGCCCTTTCCCTTTGTCTAAATTGAACAGGAAGTTGACTAGAAGCAACAGGTGGTGAAAAATAGATTGCATTTAGAAAATTCCATCATTTAATAATTTAGGGTATAATTAATAATACAGGAAAATTGATTGATTCCTTTTATGAGTTTTAGCCTACTGTGTCCTACTAAATACACGGAGGATCTGCTGTCGAAATCAAAGCAAGTTTAGCAGTTCATCTCAATGACTTCTAAGACTTGCACATCAAACTTTATAAAATAATGCACATACTGATCTGGAGTAGTGGATACTCAGGTTTGGCTTGAAAATTAAAGGCTGGAAAAGAAAGAGCAGAGTGGCTTGGCCCCTAATTCACATGTTACGTTATCCTGCACAGAGTTTAATTGCCCACAGACTGTGAAAATGTTCCAACTGTTTTCTCATAAAATACAATATACGATATAGATATTTATTGGTCTCTGCAGCTGGGGAAAAGTTAGTCTCAGAGGACTGGGAGGTCTGGTAACTTCCTCAACTTTTAAGTACTTAATGAACCTTCTTGATGAAGGTAGAAATCTTGTGAGACCAGGCTTGTAGAAAATACCCAGTCCTGCCTATTTCTATCCAGATGAAATGTACCAAGACAGCAGCTTATATAATTAGATCCATGGTTTATTCATATTTCTTTAACTCATAGGACACCCTTGAAATTCGTCAATACAAGATGCTGCTATTCAGACATTGACTATAGCAAAGATCTCTTTTGAAACAGAGAAGTCAGTAATGGCAAGGACTTGAATGACACCCATTACCTTGTTACACTCAAAGGTGACATCCATTGAAAGGCCTTCCCAAATCCCAAGGGCTGCTCTGCCCAGAGCTGCTGAACAATAGCATGTCTTCAGTCCTGGCATTTCATCACACATCACATCCTGCATTGCAACACCTGGACTCAGCATGGAACTTCCCCACATTAAGAAAAACAGAAAAAATCTCAACCATAGGACATTCCTGACTGAAGAAATCGATGCATCATTGTAACAGGAACTATCCTCATGGTCCATCTATGGAGAATGAAGGCAGTGCAGTGGTAGCAGGGCTGATGAGCCAAAGAACCACGTGGCACACCAGGAGTGCCAGAGATGTGGGTGGATGGTGAAAGAACAAAAACCCCTTTGATTTCTGGTGTAAGAGTTCATGCCAGTCAGCAATACAAACTGAGACTGGTCTTTTCCGTCTTCAAATACAACATCGTTTCCCAGGTGTCACTGATAGGACCATCCTAAATATCCAATTCAACTCAACTTCATCTACTGATAACCAAGAAACACTTTAAAAGGCTCAAAGATGAGATGAACAAAACTTAACTGTAAATGCATTAAAGGATTGATACCATTCTACTCTTGAAAGAACCTGTGGTGGAAACAGACCATGCTGCTGAAATTGCTTAGAGATTGAAATGCATCTGTAACTGCAAACAGATGGAAGACATTCACCTTTATGGTACAAATGCATTCAATAGCAGTTTCTCAGATGATATCTTTGTAACTTTTGAAAGAGGTGACAAGAGTATACAGCTTTTAATTCTCCTCAAACAGTCATAATGACTTTTTTTGTTTCATTCATTTGTAGCATCCCACACTACTCCGTTCTCTCCAGTCATTTTCTATATTACTCTCAATAACCAAGGGAAATTTGTCAGATCATCTAGAGTTGTATTTCATTAAAACATTGATGCTCTTTCTGTGTTTTACCACAACTCCAGTATACAAAGTGCTTAGCTAAAATCAATTAATTTATAAAAACATCAGGCTGCAGTTGAATCTAAAAAAGAACATTAAGGGGCAGGGGGAGGAATTACAAAGAATATGAAGGAAGGTGAATTCTTTGATTGAAAATGTGCCCCAAATTAACCAGTTATATAAACAGCCTGAGAGTATATGGATTCCTTGGTGCAACTAAGTTACACAGCACTATCCATAAGCAGCAGTTTCTATTACCACTGATTGCTACAATGTTCCATCCCATTTTGGCAGATGAAGCCCAGCTCTTGGTTATTTACATGTGTCACCTCTCAGCTGGATTACAGTCATGTAGTTCCTGGGCATGGAGCCATCACACCTTAGGAAACTCCAATTAGTACAACATGCTGTAATACATGAGCTGCCCTGAGCAAATCTATCCCCTCTTACAGTGACTTCTTTTTGACTCCTAAAGCAAGGGAAAATCTCAGGTACCACTTTCAAGACAAACAATAGCCTGGGGCCAAGATTTTTAGAAGACTAAACTAAATTTTGGGATTGACAACCTTAAAATACAGCTTTACTCTTTCAGTACCATAAAACTCAGAAACGGAGTTACAACTCTCATACCTAGAGAGCAGAACACCCACAATGATGGAAGACAAAAGTAAATTCAATATGCACTTCTGTGATCACACAATATTTATGAAATACATATTGTTACTAAAAGATGAAGGAGAGGGGAGG
>VZRX01020367.1:94681-137575 GCA_013398075.1 Notiomystis cincta
AAAATCATAGCTTCCACTACATATGTTTTTGCCCCTAGGGAGAATATTTTGAGAATAAAAAAGAACACACAATAAGAAAATAAAATAATAAATATTAAACAGATGTTGCCTAATAATCTACTGAAAGGCACTTGCACGAGATTAATGAGTGCAGCAGGATGAGTGTGCAGAGCTGAGAGCACGGACTACCTGACCGTGAAGTCATGTTTCCAGTCATTTAGTTCTTTCTTTTCCTGCACATATCAAATCTATGGTTAAAAGGGACGTTATTTTTTTAATGAGCATATTCCTCACAAAAGAGAAGTGCCAGTGTGGTGACAAAAGCTTCATTACTATCTGCTGAGCACTCGCTATCATCTTTCTGAGCAGAGCCCAGCTCTTTACGGTGGACAAATTTCTGTCTTGAAATTGACACTGCTGCTGGCAATCTCAGACCACAGGCCATGGGACACTGGCACCTTCGTTCTCTCTCCTTTGGTGATTTTCCCTCCCAGCAGGATGAACAAATCCGTGCTGGTGCTGGAACAGAGGTTGCTGCCTGTGCCACCTGCACTGCACCTGATGCTGTGCCCAGCCCAGGGCTGCTGTCTCCAGGGCCCCATCCAGCACCTTTCCAAAGCACTAAATTAACTCCAAAAGAAAGAGATTCCTACTGCAACACACGAGAAAATGATGCCAACTCTATCAATGATGAGTGTTCTGCTTGCCATGTTGAAATTGTTTGTCCTGTTGTGCATATCCATAAATTAAGCAGCTGTTATTTTTTTCCCAATTAAACACAGCCCTTACAATTTATAATAGGTCATTCAGAAGTGTGTCTAATCTGTCTATCCTCACTAAACAAAAGGCTAGATTCAGGCTTACAAACAAGGAGTCAATTGTAACACATTAATTGGGAAAAAAAAAGGCAGAAAAAAAGAAGAAAAAAACAACAACTGTGGAGTTGTATTCTTAAAGGATTAACACTGGGAAAATCTCCAGGGCAATAAAGGAAAAAAGAACAAGTGTGTCCACACTCCGAACTTGATGGCAAAACTCGCTCTCTGCTAATTCAGGGGATAAGAGCAGCTTATGTGTAATTAAAAATAACCATGCATTTGCACTTGCTAAACTGACCTCCAGACCCCATAGTTTTTTTCAGGCCATACAAAATGCTTTGTTAATTTGTCATCTCAGCATTCAGCTGGTATGCAGATTCCTGCAGACAGGTGAAGCTTGTGTCACAGGTCATTAATCAGATGTCCTCCCCCTCACGTACAAGAAAGCATGGCAATTGATCGGTGATCCTTAAATCTTTTCAAAGTCACTGAACAGCAAGAGTTCAGCTTTTCCCAGCAACTGAGAAGTTGAATTTCCTTACAAACACACCACTCTTCTGCCACTGCATTAAATAACTCAAAAGGAAACACTGGAATTCCGTGTTGTGTGCAGAGTAACCTATCCTTTGAAAATATTTATTTCTTTCCTACACTCCACTCCACTCCTTCGGTGGTGATGAAAGAACACATCTAACCTTTATAACCTTGGCACTTGCCTGCAGTAATAATCTTTTCTTATCCATATGAAATGTGATTTTCTGTGACTCTTAAATATGTGATCAGTGACATCTTAGAGCGAATAGTTCTACAGACAAAAGCAAAACATGTCAGCAAGAACAGCCTCTCCAAACTGAATCCTCCAGTCCATGTGAGCTAGGCTCACTGAAAACTTAAGTAGAAAATGAAGAGTTGAGGATAAAGTAGAGATAGACTTGGGTTGCTAACTTCAATCTCATCCTAGGGAGAAACTCACTTAAGAGCAAAAAAGCAAGTTAGCCTCAGCTGTACCTCTTTATCACACTGCCAGTTTTGGAGAGTGAGATAGCAGTTATAGGACAAGGAGCATTCCCAATCCTCATTTCTCCTTTTGCAGTCAAGCTGAACTGGCAGAACTTACTCAATATCTGTATTATTTAATATCCTGTTTGGTTTGGAAACCATTCATTCCATTGTTATGCAATGCTCTCCAGGGCACTGCCTGCTCCCTTCTTTGCAGGTTTGGAGTGGATCAGAGCTCTTGAGACCACAGCAATTCAGGCAGGATACAATGGAAAGCACAAGGAAAACTGGACAGGTCTCAGATTTCATACATGGTCTTGGCATAGTCACTCTTAAGGGATGAATTCTCACTCATAGGATTTCATGCCTCCCTAGGAGTATCAGATTTATTAAAAATGCCAAAGAGCTGCCATAAGCTGAAAAGGAACTGGGGAAAAATTATTCTCTAAAATTCCAATAGCCAGTTTGGTGATATTTTCACCCAAGTTTGCTATTTTCACTGGCTTTACAGATGTAACACTTTTAATCTGCCAAAAACTCTATCTCCTGCTGGGGAGAAAGGGGACTTTTTCTAAAGGAAAGAAAGGAAACAAAAAGAAAAGAAAAACTGAGACATTTTCTTAGAGATATTTTAGTGAAACTATTGGTACTCCTAGAGTTGGTGACAATTGTGTCTGAGAGAATAAATCAATGCTGGTAAAGCAGTAGATTGTTAGATGACATTTTTTTCTCAGGTGAAAATATGAAACAATCTATTAACTGTTTTTGGGATAGTAGAAAAAAAGAGTGAAGGAAGGATTCTGATCAGAGCAAATAAAGGACAAAGGCAAGTGAGTAAAGGTCTTCTCCATGAGTCTCTTCTTCCCCAGATTGTCACATTCTGTTTAGACAGCAAGGATGTCAAATGGGGATAGCTTCCTGCTGGAGCTGCTTCAGGGCCCTGGTAGGTCTGGGCACCTCACCAACAGCCACTTACTCTCGCCACTCATCCTCTTCCACTCTGATAATCACAGCAGCAGGTTGATTATTGGGTTGTAAAATACAAGGGATTTAGTGCTGACTGCAGCACTGAGTGCCTCGTCAAATTCCTCACTGTAGATCATTTTCATAAAATTTGTCAAGGGTCTTGTCTGAATTGTATTTTCACATAGTTAATCCTCTGTCTGTACAGCAATCTGGCCCTGTGCTGCCTGCACTGCAAAGCACGCCTGGGCTGACCTCCTGCACTCCCTGCACATTCATCAGAATGCAACTGGCCCAGCCACCCACTCAGCAGGTCCTGACAAACACTGCCACAGGCACATGGGGACTGACCACAAAGGAAAGTAAAGACAGTGAGGAAATGAGAAAAATCCAGAGGAGGTAATATGAGATTACTGCAGACAGACTTCCCTGAAGTACACTCTGCAATGTGTAGGAATAGTCTGAGGAAGGAGTAAGGCATATCTCTGACTTCAGGCCCTGAACTTTGGCAGAGTTCACAGAAAAGTTCACTAGGAGCCAAGCCTAGCAGTTTATGATAAGGATGAGTTAATAAAATGGAGAATGGACTTAACGGGTGCCCAGCAGTAGAGGTAGAGCAAGTTCTGACTACAAGAAAATGGATATTAAAACACAAGTTATCTGCTTGACCTTAATACCAGAGAGAGAAATAGTTCAATTCTCCCCATCCATTTTCTGGTCCGTTTCAGTTCATTTTTTGTATTTCTGTTTTCCTTTTCTTCTTTTTAATTATGGGTAATGAAACTCCTGCCACCTTTCATCTCACTTACGACCATATTCAAGGTATTTAAGCCCTGCAATTAAAAAACAGGCATTTTTTTTTCCATTCTTTCTCCAATGCCTCACTATTTACATCGTTGAAAATGACCACAAATATCTGCCTAGAAATAGGGAAGAAATAGGGGCAGAATGAGGGAAAGATAGCACAAGAATGCATTATGTTTCATCTTGACAGACAACAATACTTTTCTTAGGTCATGTTTCCATTCTGAAAATTAAATGCAGTGGAAAACAATGGAAGTATTTTGTAAAGGAAACAAAGATTATATTATTCAAGAAGGAAAGGAAGTGGTACAAAAATAACTCAGGAGGGGACAAGAAACAAAATGTCAAGATCTTCAACATTTATTTTTGGAAGCTCTATAATTTTGTTTTTAGTTAATAACTAGTAACTCCTCCCTTACCAACAGTGCTTGCTTCCATACTCCCCTTCAAAAACAGGCCATTTCCATTATGCGTGCATTTCCCTAAGTATTTTTAAATTACAGTTTTCCTAGTAAGATGACTGATATGTGAAAAAAATAAATAAATATAAAAGAGCTTACTGTGCAGCTGAACTGAGAAAGAGGACTTTGTTCACTCTCACTAATGGATCAACTGACAGTCAAAAATAGGTATAATTTTGTCTGAAGGAAGCCACTTAGTTAGCAAAATTCAGTGACGTTTTCAGGTGAATTCAACTACAGTTAATTGAAGTCTGCTATTTACTAAAGAACATAAAAACCTATTAGGTTTCTTGGCTCAAAAGCTGAGAGAAATGTATTAATACAAACATGGTTCAAAAGGTATGAGAAATGTGTAAATACAGACCTTTAAACACAGACTATTTTTATTTCTGTAACAACATTAAGATGCCCGATGACCCAAATTCAACAGCACTGCAGCATAAAGTGTTTTATACAGCAACACGGCCAACTCTGGCTATTCCTAACACTTCTTTCTTTACATATATTTTAAATAGTCTCCATAAACTGAGAAGTAATACTGGTTGTTGCAAGTGCTTGGAAAGTGATATTTGCAAAGGTATGTTAAAATTCTTCCCTATGTTCACATCATTGCCTTGTATTCACAGGAAAAAGCTGCTTCATGTTCACATTTATTCCTTTTGCCTGATTGTAAAAAATGTCTATTAGTAGACTTTTTGCACTGAAAATTACTACTTTGTCACCAATGATCTGCTTTACAATATTTCTAATTTTGCTACATATTCACAAGCCCATTACCATTTCTGAACTACAGGCTTATTACTTCTGATAAAAATAAGATTATAATTTCACTTGAAATTAAGTGCATGTGAAATAATTGTAGTAACTTATAGGGGTGACACTCCAAATTTAAACTATAATTACACTCAGGCTCTAGTACTTAAGTTTTTACCTCTCAAGGTTGTTTCTAAGTATCCAAGAGATGCACAGAGGAGAAAAGAAGGAGAAGAAAAAAGATTCCTGTTTCTCATTTTCTTGAATTCAGAGTGTTTTGGTATGGCAGTGCTGTACTGACAAAATACTGTAAGGAATAAAATCTTTACATGCACTTTCTATTTAAAATTCAGTATTCTCTTTTTCTTCAGATAGCAGCTACTGAAAAAAAACCAACAAAAAACCATATTGTAATACTGAATGGTGAACAATCACTATCACCCCCAGGCACTCTCTGTGTAATGTAGCAGGAGCCTGTGTTTAAACACGTCCTGAACGTCTGACGCGCGCTGTACGATCAGTCTGCCATGGCTCTGCTGTCCTAGGGCCAAAGACTCTGAACTGCTGCCTTAACCTGCAAGCTACACTTTTTGAAGATCAGGATTGAAATACAGTAGCAAAGGGGAAAAGTAAAGATGCTGTTATCCTAGGAATTCATTACCGAGTTATTCTGTTGCATCCTTTCCACAAACGCTAAAAATTCCTTAAAAATACACACAAGCCTCAAGAACAAAAAGATGTGTGGGCTGGGGTTAAACCACAACAACTCCCAAGACTGGGAAGCCTGAAGGCTTGCAGCTTCTGTTACCTGGCTCCTTCTCCACCTGCAGCTTTGCAGTTCCAAAGTGGGTTCAGTTCCCTGGTGGCCAGCTGAGGGAAGAAGCCTCTGTTTGGAGCAGCATCAACAACGGGATGCAGCAAGTGACAGCAGTGGGAGACCTGCTGCTGCTGCAGGGAAAGGGACACCTATCTGCCATCACTCACAGTGCAGGCAGGTTTGCTGCTTTCTGAGGGGAACTGAGCAGAACAGGAGGGACCTAAGAGGTTGTGCAGTCTCCTTCCTTGGAGGTTTCCAAGGACCAGCTGAACAGCCTGAGCAGCCTTGTCTGACCTCCAGCTGGCCCTGCTTTAAGCTTGCAGGTGGAGGAGAGACCTCCTGAGGTCCCTTCCAACCTGAATTATTCTAAAATTCCATTAGGCCAGGAGTGCATATTGCTCAAATTACAGGCAATCTGTGTGATAGCATCTTCCCTCAGTTGCAGCAGCATTAGGTCATGTGAAAGAAAATGGAGTAAATTTATGCCAGCCACCAAATATAACTAGCTGAGAACAGAAACTTGTACAGAAGAGAGGGAGATGGAGAGCAGTTCCTTCTCAAAGAAAATCAGTAAAATATGTTTGCTTTGCTGCTTCAGGCCAGGAGAGTTCGGGTACTGCAAGAGATTTTATGCTCCAAAATACAGCTGGGGTTTCACATCGGCAACAAAATTCAGTAAAAAATCTTCTTACACTAATAAAGTCAGAATGAAAAGCAAGAGCAACTCTTATAATTGTGGCAGTGCATTGTACCTGTGATATACAAAGGCAGAGGCAGAGACGGGAACAAATGCAGGAGCAGTTCTGCAGTTCTCCACCCAGCAGTAGCAATCACTGATGTTATCCCTCACCTTTTACATTCAGCTTAACATATTCTCATTTCATTTTTCCCCATTCACAAAACCCTAGGGTTTACTTTACCTCTGAACATCACCTCAAGGAAGGAGCATGGAAACTATTCAAAGACTTTCTAGGCTCAGTTTTGAAGCTTGCTCCAGGCTCGTAGCCAGGAAGCCAAGAGTTTCAAGGTGCTCTGTGGAATAAACCCTGTGGGAAGAGCCTGGGGTTGGCACAGCCAGACCAGCACACTGGTCCCTTTTCCCTTCTCCCTCGGGGAAGGCTGTGTATGCAGTGCACTTTGATGGATGGCCAGGCTCACAAATCCCAGGTACAGGGAGCAGCAAGCTGAGGCAATTGCAGGCACCTGGTGTCAGGGTCAGCAGGCTGCTCTTGATTCCTGCCTGCCCTTTTTGTAACCTGCCATCCAGTGCTAGGAGGGTCTAAAACATTTCCAAAGGGAGAGGTAGCATTTAAATGCCCTTTCCCCTTTGCTCTGCACTGGCATAAAGAAGCTGTGTTATGCCATCTAGAAGCAGTATCAATGATTTAAATGACCCCTTTTGAGGATGAAACCACTTGATCTCCCTCTGTCTTCCTGATGTGAAATCTGCATGCCTGGCCCAGTTTCCCCTCTGATGACTGAACAGTATTTTAGCAAACTGCTTCAACAGCCAGACTGTTAAACAGGCAGAGTAAACATTTACTCATTTTTGTTAGGAAGCTGCTCTCTCTTCCCATGGAAGGACACTGCGAGCTGGCTGTCTGCAGCACTTTTTGCAGCAGTGCACCCAAAGAAGATAACTGGAGCCCATATCTTTTAAAGACGACTGATGTAGAGCTCTGTCCATACATAAATATTTATGACAAAACAGCTGCTTTTGGTTGAAGATGTTTAACTCATAAGAGCTCAATTTTATAATCAAGGCTAACAAGTCCCATGAGCACAGACTGGAATGTAAACACCCATTTTGGTGATTTCGACTGAAGAATGCTCTACCACAAATTTTCAAATGAGAAGAAGCAGGGAAAAAGAAAGAGTATGTGATACAATGAGGAAAAGCACCACTAGTTCACTCATGTTGTTCAACCATTAGTATAATTAATGAAACATCGATAATTTTTATTTAGAGTTTGTTAAATTCTGCCAGTTATGGCCATGACAGTGGTGATTTCCTCCTTGGCAAAGGACATTAGCATCACATTATAGTACCTGTGCCTACTAAAATACACCTACATTTAATGTGTGAAAAATTAAGGCTTTTTAAAGACAGGACCAGATCTCCTATGATAGATATTTATCTAGTTAGGTATCTATTTATTGATCTAATGTGTGTGTTTACACAAAATGCACAAATATTATACAAAAAGTATATAGTAACAGATGCTTCAAACAGATTAAATGTTATTTTTATACATCTCTGAAGTCTGTGCCTCATATTAATAAAATGAATTGTCAGAATTTTCCATTGTTCCACTTCAAAGCATGCAATTATATTACCTTAATTGGAAGCACTGATGTGTTTTTACCAAGGATGTTTATTTGTATTATGACTACTGAGATATAAATATGGGACCATTTGCCACATTTAGTTTCCTTCTTATATGATTTTTTGTTCTCTGCATTTTATCTTTACAAAGTACCATACTGAGTATAATTCCAATGCAGAAGCTATGATTTTAAGATAATATAATCAAAAATCCCTTTTCTTATTGAGATCTCTGCTTGATCTCTATAGTCACAGAACTTGTTAACTGTAGAGTGTTAATGTCAGTGAGAAGCATCACAAGTTTCTTGACTTGTGAATTGCAGCAGAATCCAACAGGTTAGGAATTCATGTACTGAAACATTGGCATCCACTAATCCAAAAGCAAAGTTTAGGTGTTATTTGTTATCAGAACAGTCAACATGGATATCCAGAAATTTTTATAGCTTCTGCATTAGTGAAAATACAGTGTATCTGAGAGGTTCTGAACTGTGGGGATGAGAATGTAATCCTTTCAGTTTTCCCCTAGACACTATTTACCAAATTACACTTATCCTTTTCTAATCCAACAATAAAAATACCTACTCTGCCTTGCACTTTGTTTACTGTGATAAAGTTCTGCTTATCCCAATACAGAGAGAAGTCTGCTCATGGTTTGACAGTACATATATTTGTGAGAATTGTGTGTATTCATTAGAGAAGCAGCCTTACCTTTCATTTAGTAGAACATGCCATCCAATAGGTGTTTTTCCTCAGATAATTTGCTATTAACTGAAAAGATCAGCATTCAAAAAAAATCTCAAAATTACTTATCAGATCATAAAATTCTAGATTTATCATCTAATTAAGGTTTAACTCCACAGAAGGGTATATCTTTGGGCTTTGCTTAGACTCATCTAATGTGCAATAAATGTATTACTAAGGGTTTAGACTTGCTTGGTTTTTGGTCTCCTGTTGATTTACACTTGAATTTGCATAACAGCACCAACGAGACTGTTTCAGAAATGCAATTCCCAACACAAGGCTAAAAAGTGCACATGAAGTACCTAGCTGTAACCTTATACAGTCACATCTGTTCACCTCAGAATTGTCTAATGTGACCTTTTGAATTTAGCTGGGTTTTTTGGTATTCACACAGTGTTCAGTCCAATGAGAAAAACATTTAGGATTTCTCGCGATGTACACCCGGAGATGAAATGTCATTTCTCTGGGGGATGATCAGAACATGTTTAGTGTTACGCTTGCATTAGCTGACACATGAGTGCTGATTAGATGAAAAGGTCTGCAGCCATCCTAAGCTGACAGTGTACAACAGCAGCACAAGTACTAATCATGCTTCCCCTTTAGTCCTGAGCACAGAAATATGTGAAGAAGGATACAATGAGAGCAAACTACCCAAATTCTGAAAGAGAATAAAATCCCAGGGAGGTCTCTGACAGCCCCATAGCCTGCAAATCAGTACCCACATTCTCAATATTCCCCTGACATTTTGGGGGCTTATTTTTCAGAGGGAACAGGAATGGAGTGAAAATACTGTGAGTCAGTATTCTGGAGTTTGCAGTGAAACTTCCCTGCATGATTCCAAAATCTACCCTCTAGCTGTGTTCAGAAGATTATGGCAAATCCTGGGAGTTTTATGATCCCTTGTTGCACTGTCTCATTGCTTTTTACTTCCAGAGGAGACAAAAACTGATGCCCAAGAAAGAGCAGAGAAGCTTTAACTTTTCACAAAACATGGAAGGTAAGAAAACACTCCTTTTAATTCCATTAGGAGTGATGTGCTGTTAAAGCCACAACATTAGAATACTATTTCTGAAAAATAAGTTTTGCTGATATACAGATGAATCAGAGGCTTTTCCATTAACTGAGATCTCCTTGCTAGGAATGAGCAAGGAATTGGGTGGTTTTGTCCTTGCAATTGGTACTGACACCATAAGTGGAATTCATCTAACCAAAAGGCTCTTATGTTCTCTTACCTTCCCTCTCCCTGAGCTCATCAGTGCTGTCCCAAAAGTACTGCATGCAGAAGAGGGCAGGATGACATTCGTGTCACAGACCAACCTGGCACGTTTGGCTACCTCAAGGTGCCACTAAACTGCTGCAACCCAAGTGGTAGCAGCAGGTGTGGGAGAAGGGCTGTCACTGAAAGAAAGGAAAGATCAGAAAGGGTTTTGTAAATCAACTTAGACCAGCTAATATTTGTCAGAACAACTTTCTTCAACCTTTGCCGAAGCTTTTATGAATGAACAAATGCAACCTACACAGGGACTAGGCAGCTCGAGGGTCCATATGCCCAGGTACAAATATCTGTAAAGGTGGGTGGAAATGTGGCAGCCAGGGCAGCAGGAGACATCCCTGTTCCAGGATGGTCCAGGCCAGCTGCACTGCACTGCTGTCTCTGCATGGGGCAGAAAGGAAGGCACTTCTCCTCAAAATCTGTACCCTTAAGAGGTAAAAATACATTCTTGTTAAAGCATCTTTAACATGCTCTATCTAAAGTATTTGTGACCTGGATGAGACATTAGAGCTGCCTAGTCTTTGCTAGAATTTTTAGTGCTATAAATTCCCTTCAGCATGAAGTTCCTCCCTTGGAAGAGCTTGTTCTCATTCTTTGTGCATCACTGATGGCTTCAGCTCACTGGAGAACTGATCCAATCCACTGGAAACAGCTTTCAATGATGCAAAATGCAATCAAATCAAGGAACTGCCCTAGGATATCAGCTAAAGAATAGATTATAAAAAAAGGTTTCAAATTTTAATTTCAGTTCAGGGAAGTTTTTTTACAAGCATTTCTGTAGGTGCCCCTGCAGAAAACAGTTGATGTAAAATGATTACTACCAATCTTGACAACTTCCTACAAAAAAAAAGCCCACAATCAGACAAACCCCACAATGTTCTTTCACCACCTGTAAAAACTGAAAACATCAGTACGCTCTATGGATCTAACTCTGCTATGCCTTGAATATTTTAGGAAGCCAAGTTATAGCTCTCATCTTTAAAAGTAAATGTACTAGAGGATTTGCCATTAAACATATATGATATACTATTTCAGCTAAGTATGAGAAAAGAATTTTCTTTTTTTTTAAAGATTCTTTATATATTAAGTAATACATGAAAATGTGTGGCTGTGTGAAACTGCAACACCACCCATTTTATGAATTCTAACCAGAAATATTAAGCATTGCTTCACTTAAAATGAAACAAATTAAAAAAAAAATCCAAAACAAACCAACATTCCCCATGGAACAATGAGGTGAGCAAAGATCTCTGCAAGTTAGAACAAATCTTTATATTGCAAGCCATAAGGATGATTGAATGGTTCCTCAGTAAAAAGTGAAAAAATATATGGGGGGAAATATATTAAAAGATGCCATACTAAATTAGGAGTTTCATGCCTGTGAAGAAAATCCAAGGAAAATCTGTCTACAGGATAGATTTTCACTTTATTACAGTAGAACTAATTATGCATTCATTAAAAACAATTACTGTTTTATAAAATGAGATTCCTTCAACTGCATTTTTCTCTTAATGAATCTGAACAGACCTAATATTAATTTTAATGTCCTATATATAAAAATTAAAAATAAAATATATATGGTGCACAAGACTTCTTTTGCTTAAATTATTTGATTGTACTCACAGAATCAGGGCCAATGTATATTTTGAATATACAAATTAACTAAATACAAATTTAAATTCAAATTCTTGAACATTTCCAGAAAACTATACCTCATAATACCACTATAATACCTAATTTAATATTTCAATAAGGTTATTTGTCTGTTGATTTAAGTAGCAATTCTTATTATTGAAGAATTCATCAAAGAAAGAGCTTGTAAGGAATTTCTTTTTTAGGTGTTTTGCAACTAAAGTATTCTGGAGTGGAGATTTTTTTAAATGCTATACAATTAAATAAAATCTTATACATTAAGCATCTCATTTTCATAAGAGAAATATTTAAATTGTGCATTTATTAGCCAATATTGTTCTATTTTTAAAATTACTGTCAAACTACATATGTCTGGTAACTCCCTTTGAAGTAAATGAGTAACATTTATTCTCAATAAAGCTTTCATTTTAACTAGGCACATTAGATATCATTAGTACAAATTCATTATAAATTATACTTCAGATTTCATAGAGAGTTATTTACCCAGCCTTTTTTATATTTGAAAGTTAACTAAGATAATATTAGTTTTAGTAAATGCCCCGCAGTTACCCAGATTTTAATATGAAATTATTTTCCTTGTTTTCTATTATACTCACAAGGCACAAACATAAAACCCAGGTTTATTTTACAACTATTAAATTAATTTCTATATTTATTTTCATTCTAATGATATATCTAAATTCATAAGTGTAATTTAAGATGATGCATTACAAAATACTATTTTGAAGGTAACTAATCATTTCAAAAGTTACATGAATTCTAAATTATTGCCCAAATATAAATGAGCCTAATTCCGCTTTATATGATCAGTCTTTAAAAAGATTTCGGTGCAACGTGCTGCTTTCAGCTGCAGGTGTTACTGCTGCGGGCCCTGCATCGGGTCCTGGGGCGGCCTGGAGGGACCGCTCGCGGTCCGGCCGTGCTGCCAGCACCGAGAGCAGCCCCGGTCCCCGGCCCTGCCAGGGCTCTCGGGCTGCCCTGCTGCTCCGGTCACTCCGTGCCGCTCCCCGGGAGCTGCCATCCCGCCCGCCTGAGGCACCGGCTGGGCACTGAGCGGGCACCTGCAGAGCCAAGAGAAGGGCAGGACGCAGGGAGGAAGGAGCCTCGGCCTCCCAGCGGCGCAGCCCCACGGCCCCAGGGGCAGGCACCGGGCACCGGCAGCGTGCCCTCCTCACACGCTCCCTCCTGGCCTTCGCTCCCGCCTCTGCCAGCCGCCTCCTCCCGGGGGGCGGCACGGCCTCCCACCAGCTCGAGGAGCACAGCGCGAACGGCAGCAGGGATGAGCCGATCGCAGAAACCCAAATGTCCGTGCAGCCGCCAGCAGCGGCTCCGCACCCTCCCTTCTCCTTGTCCTTGTCCTTGTCCTTGTCCTTCTCCTTGTCCTTCTCCTTCTCCTTCTCCTTCTCCTCCTCTCCTCCTCTCCTTCTCTCCTTCTCTCCTTCTCCTTCTCCATGCCTTCACCCACAGCTGGCCCTGCCTGCACAAAACACCCCAGGAACACGGGCAAGGGAGTGTGCAAAGGGAGAGTGCAGCCACAGTCTGGGTCCGAGTGGTTCGGCCCCCATGTATAAAACGAGGAAGTGCAACTGAGAAGAAATCGCCCGAATTTTTCTGTCAGAAAGATTTATGACTTTTTTTCGCCATAGAAATGCCAGGGAAGAATAATATCACCGAAGCAGGAGCAACAGAATAGATGTGCAACATGACCCTTATAATTAAATAAAGGATGTAAATGGCAAATCTAATGAGGGAAGAAGTATGTACACGGTCACTTTACCTGCTATCTTTAAATATTAAATATTTGTTTTCTCTGATTACATTTAGATATTTTTCCATTCCTGGCCACCCCACATTAGATATGAAAGAGGAACCAGTGTTCAGGTAGGAGAGGAAGCCAGAACTCCAGCTGTGCCTGCAGCTAGAGAAGCAGTAGACAAAAGAATTTTTGTGCTCTTAAGAACAGCAAAACAGCACAAAGGACAAAATGACCTTTTCCCTTTGCCTCCTTTTCTCAGTCTTTGTTTCAAATGGGCAAATCTCTTCAAAATGGATTTTCTCAAGCAGTCACCAAACTCACAAGATATTTTCTGTCCTCTGTAAGCAGAAGAAAATATTTGGAAAATCTCAATATGAAATGTTGGTGTGATTTTCAAAAGCTGTCAGCAGCCACAATTTCTGAGATCTGCAGCAATTAAGACCTCACTCAGCTTCGTTAGCCTAGTCATTACATTTCTTAAAAAGAATTCATAAATTAATATATTTAAAGAGCTAAATTCTAGAAATAGGGTGGGAAGATATAATCAAAGTTTTGTCAATTAACATTTTTTCTTCTGCTTCCATCAATATTGCAGAATTTCTTACCCATCCTCAATACAGACTTGTCCAATTTTTTTACTATCTTATAAATCAGGACTGTTTTGAATAAATCTTCTGACCAAAAATTAAGAATGACTGGACAGGAAATTAAAACTGAGCAAGTTTCTATGTGAAATAGAAGATAGAACTTCCCAATGGTATGTCACTGAACCTCACCTATGCTATGTAGCCCTAGAAATTTTTCTCTGTAAGAATCTCACATGATGAATTTTGGATGCAAAGGGTGATACACTTCAGTTTTTGTTCTGGCTTCTGCTGGGACTTGCCAGATAAAGCAGAACACAGAAAGCAGCCTTGAAAGTACCTCCATGAAAACTTGATATGCAGATTGATATCCACAACTGAAGTTCAAAGTCTGGATGGTGTTACCTTCATAAGTCCCATCAGAGCCTCTAAATACCATACAAAAATTAGTTTTTGTTTTCACTTAGGCTAGTGTAATGGAAATAACTTTAAGTTCATCTCCTACACAAGCTCAAAAATGTTATTATTTTCACAAGAAATCACAATGTATCCGAACAACTCTTGATGATAATCTTTTACTTGCATCACTATTATTTGGTATGCATAACCTTTCTATTAGCACTTTTGAAAAAATCAGGGGTTTCTGTAACAGACTCTTATCCAATGGCAGAGAATTCTCCTCTCAGTGCCCTGAATTATCTCTGAAAAACCCACAACTCAGAGCTGACTCATTCACAGGTTGCTGCCAACTCAGATGCTCACTGCACATTGTCACATGTGAGAATCAGAATTATCTCTGGTGAGAAAGTATTTATGCTGCTGTGAGCCTAAGTCTATATCCTGTTTTCATTAAATCACTTTCATTAGCTACTGTGTCACCACATCTCCCAGGCTGACTGTGGCCCACTTTCAACATGGCTGCTTCATATGACCTGGAATGGTGACAGTGGAAGCTCATCCTCCTAAAAAAGCTCTCTTATTGTTACAAAAATTCCCTCTGCTTATGAATTATTTAGTGTCTCAGACTTTTTAATGTTGATTTTTTTTTCTAAAGGAAATTTAAGAGGTACCCAAACAAAATCACTCAAAAAATAACAACTTGGCTAATCTAAAGTGCCAGGATAACATTAACCTTACTGTTACAAATTAACTTTATACACATTATAAAACACAACTATGAAAATAATGGAAAAAAATACTGTAAGNAGAAGGGCAGGACGCAGGGAGGAAGGAGCCTCGGCCTCCCAGCGGCGCAGCCCCACGGCCCCAGGGGCAGGCACCGGGCACCGGCAGCGTGCCCTCCTTACACGGGGCACCAACACCGTGCCCTCCTCACAGCAGGCACCGACATCGTGCCCTCCTCACACTGGGCACCGGCACCGTGCCCTCCTCACACGGGGCACCGACACCGTGCCCTCCTCACACTGGGCACCGACACCGTGCCCTCCTCACACGGGNACATTTAGATATTTTTCCATTCCTGGCCACCCCACATTAGATATGAAAGAGGAACCAGTGTTCAGGTAGGAGAGGAAGCCAGAACTCCAGCTGTGCCTGCAGCTAGAGAAGCAGTAGACAAAAGAATTTTTGTGCTCTTAAGAACAGCAAAACAGCACAAAGGACAAAATGACCTTTTCCCTTTGCCTCCTTTTCTCAGTCTTTGTTTCAAATGGGCAAATCTCTTCAAAATGGATTTTCTCAAGCAGTCACCAAACTCACAAGATATTTTCTGTCCTCTGTAAGCAGAAGAAAATATTTGGAAAATCTCAATATGAAATGTTGGTGTGATTTTCAAAAGCTGTCAGCAGCCACAATTTCTGAGATCTGCAGCAATTAAGACCTCACTCAGCTTCGTTAGCCTAGTCATTACATTTCTTAAAAAGAATTCATAAATTAATATATTTAAAGAGCTAAATTCTAGAAATAGGGTGGGAAGATATAATCAAAGTTTTGTCAATTAACATTTTTTCTTCTGCTTCCATCAATATTGCAGAATTTCTTACCCATCCTCAATACAGACTTGTCCAATTTTTTTACTATCTTATAAATCAGGACTGTTTTGAATAAATCTTCTGACCAAAAATTAAGAATGACTGGACAGGAAATTAAAACTGAGCAAGTTTCTATGTGAAATAGAAGATAGAACTTCCCAATGGTATGTCACTGAACCTCACCTATGCTATGTAGCCCTAGAAATTTTTCTCTGTAAGAATCTCACATGATGAATTTTGGATGCAAAGGGTGATACACTTCAGTTTTTGTTCTGGCTTCTGCTGGGACTTGCCAGATAAAGCAGAACACAGAAAGCAGCCTTGAAAGTACCTCCATGAAAACTTGATATGCAGATTGATATCCACAACTGAAGTTCAAAGTCTGGATGGTGTTACCTTCATAAGTCCCATCAGAGCCTCTAAATACCATACAAAAATTAGTTTTTGTTTTCACTTAGGCTAGTGTAATGGAAATAACTTTAAGTTCATCTCCTACACAAGCTCAAAAATGTTATTATTTTCACAAGAAATCACAATGTATCCGAACAACTCTTGATGATAATCTTTTACTTGCATCACTATTATTTGGTATGCATAACCTTTCTATTAGCACTTTTGAAAAAATCAGGGGTTTCTGTAACAGACTCTTATCCAATGGCAGAGAATTCTCCTCTCAGTGCCCTGAATTATCTCTGAAAAACCCACAACTCAGAGCTGACTCATTCACAGGTTGCTGCCAACTCAGATGCTCACTGCACATTGTCACATGTGAGAATCAGAATTATCTCTGGTGAGAAAGTATTTATGCTGCTGTGAGCCTAAGTCTATATCCTGTTTTCATTAAATCACTTTCATTAGCTACTGTGTCACCACATCTCCCAGGCTGACTGTGGCCCACTTTCAACATGGCTGCTTCATATGACCTGGAATGGTGACAGTGGAAGCTCATCCTCCTAAAAAAGCTCTCTTATTGTTACAAAAATTCCCTCTGCTTATGAATTATTTAGTGTCTCAGACTTTTTAATGTTGATTTTTTTTTCTAAAGGAAATTTAAGAGGTACCCAAACAAAATCACTCAAAAAATAACAACTTGGCTAATCTAAAGTGCCAGGATAACATTAACCTTACTGTTACAAATTAACTTTATACACATTATAAAACACAACTATGAAAATAATGGAAAAAAATACTGTAAGATAAAGTAAAAGCAATACATAATTAATGCCATAATAAAAGAGCAATATGATGGAAAACTGTAATGGAACTAAATACAGCACTGTGAAATGCAGCCCATAAATGTGCATAAAATATGCATAAAGGTGCAACTGCTCTCAGCCTGGTCGCACAAAGGAGGATTTCATGAAGTGACTAATGGTTCACTTGTTCCAATCTGTAGCCTAGAAAAGTACTGAGAGACAGGAATTTTATTTGTCACTTGAACCATTGGTATTGACTGAAGGGAGAGAAAAGCACCAGGGAAGTGGTAAGGGGAGGGTGGGGGGCGAGGGGCTGCTGAGGAAGCTGAAAGAGCACACCAAGTATTGCAGTCAGCAGTAGAACATTTTATGCTCTCATCATTTATTCATACCATGGTAGTACCTAAGAACCATAATCAGGTCTCAATACCTTGTTGTGACAGGCTCTGGAAACATTTTGTTAAAGGTGGTACTACCATTTAATGTGCACTTTGGTGCACTTTCAGTGCCACACTAATGACTCCTCAGTGTACCAATCATCTACCAGAAAACACGAGGGAAGTGTTATTTGGTGTTGTTGCTCTGCCTTTTAGGATAATATGAAGAAGTAGTTAGGCATTTCTCTAGTAAATTATTTTTTAAATTATTTCCCAATGTCATAAAAACATTATGAGAAAAAGTAAAAGCTATGTTTTTAATTATGGCCAGTGTTCAGAACCAGGGCTGCACTGTGTCCCAGACACACACAGAGCACTGTTTTCCCCAGACAAAGAAAGGACTCCAGTGAACATGCCAGACTTGGATACCCTTTCACATACTGAGCACATACTCTAGGAAGAGTTGAGTTTGGCTCAGCATGGAGAATGCAAATTTCTGAGACTGATTGCTAAATTTTCTCTGTTATGCTGGGCTTTTCAGCATTCAAAGGATAATTCATGACCTCTCTTTAAGCTGCCTCCATCTTTCTTCTCTTTGTTTATTTGCCTATTGGCAAGGACAGGTAACTGACTTCACACAAATAACATTATGCTGCACAGCTATCTGCCTAAATTACTCGAGGTCCTGATCTTAAATAATTTTGAAAATTAATAGCTGTATTGCAGAGCAATTTCTGGTTTATAGAGCTTCTGCTCCAAGCTGAGACTATACTATACTGAATCATATATAGCTGTTTTCTGTTTTAATCTATAGAAAATATTTATATTTGTCATAATCATAACATGACATATTCCCAACCAGCTCAAGTACAAGCTGTGTGTTAGATACCTTTGCTGATGCCAGTGTACAAACAGAAACAGATTTTGTTTTAGGATGAATTACAGGAAAGTGGGCACTTGAAGAAAAATGTGGACAGAAAAGCTTTCTTGAGCACTAGAAAAATAAAGTCATATCATTGAAGAGGTACAAAGCATTTCCTTCCTATTACTTTACAAATACACTATAGCACCATGAAAAAAAAAAGCAATAATTTAAATAAAATAAAGATGACTCTAGTCTATATAATAATATGATAAAAAAAGAAAACTGACTTTGACTGGGATGAATTATACTTCTCAGACCACTATGATTATTTGAAATGGTAAACAAAACAATGGATAAAGAAGCAGAAATTAATATGATATACTTATGACTTTTGAAAGCTTTTGATAAAGTTCATCACAAGAGACCATTAAGGAAATTTAGTAACCACAAGGTAAGAGGTAAATTCTTGTCAGTGATTAAATGCTGGCTAATAGGAAGGAAGCAAGGGGTAGGAATAAATAGCCCATTCTCAATGTAGGAAAGATTAATAGTGGGATACTCTAGGGACCAGCAACAAGGCTAATATTGTTTAATATATTTAATTATGATGAGAAATGGGTCAGAATGCCCCGACAGTTCTGAATCTTTCTGAACACGCAGGTTTGAAATCAGGATCTGTCTCTCAATAGCTGTAGCCCAGAGTCCTTTAAATGAAGTGGTCAGAAGAAAAGTGGGAGAAATGTCACAGAAACACAGAAACTCAAGGCACGTGGTCCAGAACAGCCACCAGGATGTGAAATACACCATCCAAAAATCTGTATTTCAGTAGCGGCTGATATTTTTTAAATATATGAAGCAAATTCCTTTAATCCTTCAGGATGATATTCACTAAAGATAAGCTCTTCAAATTCAATAAGCTCTGCCTTCTAGCCCTAACCATTCTGTTGCAGTTCAGGACTCTGTCAGGAGAAGAAATTTCTCTTCTGTTTCCCTTCTCTGAAAATGTAAGTGCACTGCTCCTTTCTTCAAAGGCATGTGTAAAATCCTGGTCCCCTCAGCATAGGGAATGGGTATCTTAAACTGTTTATCCCTCAGTTTTTAGAGCAGCAATCTTTTCAGACTCTTTTGTTCATTCATTTATTTATTTAGGGCAAACCTACAGGCATACAAGAGGGACAGTGTGTGGATTTCTGTTTGGTTTAGGATTTGATGGGGGAAACACAGTCTTGCTTTTCTCTGTCTTTTCAACAGCTTCTTTTATGTCCTTTATATTTCTTTGTAGGCACAGACCTCAATAAAACACCCCCAGTTAAATCAGTGACAGCAGATACCATATGCCTTTTTGGTTTTGGGAGAATGTAATTGAGAAAACTGCAATGTCTAATACAGCATAGCATAAGAAAATACAGGGATAACATAAAAAAAGTTAACAGGAAGTGAGTAAATCCTTCAATCACATATTTTAAATTAAGTCTAAGTCATGAAAGGCAAGAGACAGAATTCAGTGGTCTTGATAGTCTCCCCAGCCATATGCCCTTCTTGCACTTACACACCTGTCAGAAAATTTATTAATACTTCTTCTCTATCCCTGGGAATTTTTGTAATTTTTGTCAGGATCTTCTACAACTGTTTGAATTGCTGAGTTTATATAAGCAGTTTATGTTTTGCACACTCTCTGGACCAACACCAAGAAGTATATTTTATAATAGTTTATTAAAAATGGATCTTCTCTCTATCGATAATCTGTCATGAGATAAGATATAGCACAGGTGAATATTGGAAATCAGTGAGTTTTATAACAGGTCTCACTTAGCTTGGACTTATTGTGGAATCCTACCACTGTATGCTGCATGCTGGAATGTAGTGTACCCTAATACATAATATTTCAGAGATGAATGAAAAGAATGAGGTAAATCCAATTCTTTTCAGCTCAAGAAAGCTCACTGGCATTAGGAATTTAATTTGGCTGGCTGACTGGGAGGAATAAGGGAAAGCTGCAGGGCAGTACTGGGAAGTGTAATAACAAAAGAAAAACGTCCCCTTCCCTGTGCAGTGCACAGGGCAGAAGCTGGAGGGGCTGTGTGTGCCAGTACCTAAAAGCAGCAGAGAGTGGGAGCAGATTTTAGTAAGTGGAACAGCTTTTCATTCCTTTGTTTGTCTTTTTCAATCAGAGCTGAGAGAAAGATGATTAAAAAAAATAGGAGTTGTATCCATAGCCGTGGAGATCTATCCAGAAAAGCTACTAAACATATTTTCTAAAGTATTTGCCTACATATTTTAGTTTTTAATAGACTACTCTACATAATAAAAGACCCCTTCCCAGTTTAGCAATGCAAGCAAAATTTGCAGGGATTTCTGATGTTCTGGAGAGATCAGTGAGTGGATATACTGTGAGCACACCTACCTGTGCTCAAGTGCACTGGTAAATAAAGGAAAGATACTAAAAGAGAGCAAGGAAGAGAAATAAGAGCAACAAAGTCTGCAAAGCTGCCTCTTTAGATATTAGGATTGCTGTCCTACAGAAGTAGTTAAAAAGAGCTAATGTGTGTTAATCAACACACAACCAATTAAAACTGACAAGTGAAGAACTGAAACATTTTTGAAAGGGATTCTGTTCAACGCTGCGTTTGGGCATTCATGGAAAATTAAGTGTAAGGAGACACCTGCAACCATGCAGTTATTATAATGGTCTTTAGGACCATGCTGCTTGCTTGATGATTACAAAGTCCTTATGAATGATGAACTTTCTCACTCAGAAAATCAATCACGTAGATATTTCAGAGAAAAACCTACCTGCTTGGAGATGAAAAATGAGTTTTTATTGGTTTTTTATAAATCCCTGTTACCTGTACAGGAACAAAACAGACAAGAGCATTTGGGATAGCATTTGTTCTTTGTATTTGTGTCCTTCCTTCATGGGCCATTGGGAAGATTATTTTGAAACTCCTGCAAACACTTGCCCTGCTGCATCAAGCCTCTTCCAGCCACCAAGAGCTGGAAATGCTCTGATGCTAGAATACTTGTGAATGCTTGTGAATACTGAAAGTGTGTACCTGCACACATTCCTCTGGAGCTAGCAGAGTTAATTGTTCCCTTTTTCTCAGCTTCTTTGGCATGCCACACTGCCATGCTCAGCTGGGCTGTTCACATCTAACATTGTTCTGTGCTATGGAGATATAAAACTATGCCCTTACCTGAGATAAAGAATTGAAGAGGGAGAAAAAGATGCACTATATATTCAGTCTACCTATTAACAAAATATTTTTAATTTATTTGGCACAATCCCAAGAAAAAGACAGCTCTCGATTCTTGTTTTGGTACATGCCAGAACTTAATTCAGAGCAAATTAAATTGGTAATTTAAATCAGTTTCCTAATTTTTGCATTTGAGTAGGAAGAATATGTTACACCATAAACAAAAGAGCTACTTTACTTCAAAAGTATCTTACAATTACCCATAATGGCCCCCCATTTTATGAAATGAAAGACAAAGCACTAAGCTTTGTGTGTCATCATAGTTAAGTCTGCTGGGAAATGACATACAAGCTTTCAACACCTTAGGAGAAATTAATTACATAAAATCTAGCAGACCAAATGGTCAAGCATAAGGAGTAGCATCACTCGTATTGACGAGCTGCTGTATAGCAAAACTCTCCCATTACCTCTTTGTTCAGCTAACTATGGTATGTAATTATAACAAGCTCTCTTTTAATGTCATCATTGCATGTTGAGCTGCTTAAAGTCTTTTACTAATTGGAAGTCACTCCCATGGATCTCATGTAGGGATGACATCACTTTTAAATGAAGAAGATAGATGTAAAGCAATGGACTCACGCTGTTTTTCTAAATTTCTAATATTTCTGTCTATTTTAAATTGCTACTTAGATCAATTGATGCTTTCATCTATTATTAAGGATTTAATGGATTCTCTTCTGTCTGTTGATTATACTTGAGGTAAAAAGCAGGAGATTCTCAGAAGAAGATTTGTTACTCAAAAGCTCTCCATCATTAGTGATTTGCTAGTGAAAACTTTCCAGTTTTCAACATTTAGTTCAGTGTTCTCTGTTCAGGTTTGAAACTCAGACATTGCTTGGAAAAATACCTGTTTCATTTTACAACTCAGTTATCCTTTTAAACAACAATTGCTATTCCTAGTTCTTTTGAAGCTTTGCATTTGCTAAAAATCCTGTGGGAACAATAATCTGTAAGGGTTATCCTTTTGATAGGTCCATATCCACAGTACTAAAAGTTTATAAAAACAGTTTCTAAATTTTTGAAAATTTTAAAATGTTTACAACTTCTTAATCTCCATCTTAAATAGAATTTTAGTAAGCAAATGATAGCATCTTTACATGCATAGAAATGAATGCTCCCGTTTCTGATTAAATTAAACAAGTTTTAAAAGGAAGGTTTTACAGAGTTTTGGTAGCTTTGCATATGGTCCTTCTTGAGTCAAAAGACAATTTTGATACATTTTGGATGCAGCTCTCATGGTTGTATTGCTTTATTAATCTACATTCAGGCCTACCATCAAAAAACCAACTTGGACTGAAACAGATTCCCTTTAAAGTCAATAAGAATCAGATTGCACTGCCCTGGGGAGCTGTTCCAGTGCCCAGCCACCCTCAGGATGAAGAAACTTCTCCTGATATCCAACCTAAACCTCCCCTGGCTCAGCTTCAGACCGTTCCCTCAGTCCTGTCACTGTCACCACAGAGATCAGTGCCTGCCCCTCCTCTTCCCCTCCTGAGGAAGTTGTAACTGCACTGAGGTCTCCCCTCAGCCTCCTCCAGGCTGAACAGACCCAGGGCCCTCAGCCACTCCTCACAGGGCTTCCCCTCAAGGCCCTTCCCACCTTTGGTCCTTCACCATCTCCTTCCCTAATGACATTAATATCAGGTACCTTCTAGGATAATAACTGGAGGAGGGGAGCTTGTAGAAACATACTCAAACCTTGACTTTAGTTTCGTTTCATTGATTTCACCTTCTTTTCATTCTCATTTACAAAAAAAAGATTGCAAAAAAAAAAACCCAACAACCAAAACCCAACCAACCAACCAACCAAAAAGCCAAACAAAAAACCCCTCACTCATTGCCAACTATAAATGTGCCTGTGTCCACTTCCAGTCTTCCTGAGAGACCAGGACCTGCAGCCAATACACCTTAGTATTAAATAAAAATACAGAAGTATTTTTGGGGGGCCTGTACTCATCCACCACACTTAAAAGCTGCCAGGTGATGAAGAAGAATACATCTTACAAGAAATGGGAACTGCTAGGAGTCCTGCAGATGTAAATCTCTACAGCTCCTAATAGCCTGTACAGCTCCATAGATTCTTGTAATCCAGGCAGAACCTCCCACAGCTTTTCCTGGAACAACGAGCTAAACAAATGTTATAAGGAATAAAATAAAGCTTCAGAAAATTTATTTTTTTAGGGAAAAATGTAAATATAGCATTAATGTCCCTCGTATGATTTATTGCTACTTTGTATCTTTAGGATAACACAAGTCCATTTTGTTGTTCTACTTGATGGCACTTTTTTTCATGTATGGTTGAGCATAGAATAAACAGGCTCATAACTGTCAGCACATAAGTTACTGCCAATGCTGCCTTGGGGTCACATTAACTTATATACCTAATTTTTCTTTTTGAGTTTTTTTTTTTTTTAATTAATAGCTTTTCTTACATGTATACATTTAGCATTTTCTTGTTTAGCTGACATAATATACTTTTGGGGTTTCCCCTGTGGGTGTCGGAGAAAAAGATTGATGAATTATAATTTGATGAAGGTAGTTATGGTAGCAAAAAGTGAGAAACAGAATATTTGCAAAATGCCAGAGGTGAAGGAATAAGATACACATGATTAAAGTTGCTATAAAATCAAAGCTGTCAAGGCAACAATAGCAGTAAAAGAGAAATATTCAAGCAATGTTGGCTTCCCCAGAACATCCAGTGGTGCCATGAAGCATATTATTTAGGCAAGTCTGTTAGGAACACAGGGGGATTGGATTGGTTGTTTTTCTCACCAACTACAACAAATATGTTGAATTATAAAGATTGTTCCAGGAATTTTTTCCAGGACAACTGGGGATTGCAATTTCCTAATAGAATTCACAGTGCAAACACTTAGAGCAGCCTGTACAAGGACAGACTGAATGGAAGAAAGGTAAAGAACTGGGGCATCAGACCTGAGCAATAAAGTGCAGCAGAAATACCAGAGAGAAACAGGCTTAGCAGAGGACTGAAGAAAGCAGGATGTAAAGGCTGTCTTTACAATAAAGTACTTTTCATTGGGGTTCAATACAAACATTTGGCATATTCTTGTCTGAGTCACCTGTCACTCAAGTGAGTGAGGGCAAAACAACTAGAAAACACCTTGTCTCTTAAGTATAATCTGGAATATTTTTGTTCAATACATATATAACTTTCTCTCTAGTAACATTGCTTCCAAATTTGTTAACAACTATTTAATGCCTTGACAGAAATTTATTTTCAGCTTTAAGGTCAGGAATGACAGGAGATTTTGTCCAGAACACACTATTTTTTTAAACTCAAAAACCGCCAAAGCCCCAAATCAAGTTCTATGTGTGCAGATGAAATCCTATAGGCAACTCCAAGACCAGGGAATCTCAGGAAATACACACATTGCTGCTACATGTCAGCCAGCATCCCTCTGGCAGAAGGTTGGTAGGTGATGGGGAGCAGCTCCTACAGAGGATAAACTCATGTTTTTCCTATTCTCTGTCTGCTATGAACAGCTATTGAGAAATAGCTGAACTATATTTTATATATTGTCATCAGAAGAAGTCTAAAGGGAACAGCAAAAGAGGATAATGACTCGAAGAGGAAGCAAAGAAAAATAGTAGAAATGAAATTATTAAATACAAGTGGTAGAAAGAAAAGCACAGTGAAAACTGCTTTACAGAGTTTCTTAAACTGTTAGTGTGAAGCAGGGAGTACAGAAGAGTAAGGGATATGTTTTCAAAAAGAGAGCACAGAAGTTGCTGAATGCTTCTTTCCTGGTTTAGTTCAGACAGCAGCTTTATCTGCTAGCCCAGGGAAGCAACACATTTCTCACACGGAAGTCTCAAAAGGTGCAGGACAAAGCTGTGGAGCAGTAATGATGAACAGGTTTGGTGCCTAGTGTCACACTTATTGTTGAAAGATCTGTGCTTTATTGCTCCTTTGTGCCAGTCCAGATCTCTGACAGTGCTAAAGCTGCCTCTGTTGCCAATGGTTTTCAAGAAGGCTGTGAGAAAACTGACAACAAAATTTCAGCAGAACCAGATGAGATTTTATGTGACTCCAGCTTTTGTCATAAACCTGGAATTCAGACCAAGTTTGTCCAAAAATGTTTTCAGTGACTCATACCAAATGTTCACCTTGCACTCTTTTTTCAATGAAACACATAACATATGGACTTATTTATGCAGGGACTGAGGAATGGGTTTAGTTTGACTCAAAGATTCAAAAACAAAAATAAAAAATGCTAAACCAGAGCAAGTACAAAACCTGCAGCTGCATTCAGAGCCACACTAAGAAAGGACTCATATCAAGAAGGGGAAAACAGAGATTTCCTTCCTCTGTGTCATTTTCTAAGAGATGCTGACAAGCACTGGAAATACATTTAAAAGTAGATTTTACTGGTTTATTTCAGCTTCTTCTCTCCATCTGACAGTGAAATAGAGGATGTCAGGTTTAGCCCTGGAATCAGCACAATTGTTCCATTGCCAGAGTGGTGGCTTACCTGCTTTCCCCCAGTGTAGAAATTGTAGTAAGCCTTTTATTTCCATAGTGAAGGGATGTTATAGAGGCTGGAGGTTTCTCTGCTTCAAAGGGAGTTGGGATGCAATGGAGAAAGCCCTTAGCTAGTGACAGTGAAGGGCCTTCAGGAATTATCAGGCACTAGAATTTCTCCAGGAGTGAGTGCCTTCCTTGCTTTTTATGTTGTCCTTCATTAAAGCTGAGATTTAAAAGCTGTCTAGAAATACCTAATCCTTATGGGGGAGATTGGGCACCAAAATTCTTAAGGTTCATTTTTCAGTTTATCTGAACAGAAAAATAAAGATGACAAATACGAAGCTTTTCATGAAGACATATACATTTCATTAAGCAAGTATATCTGGCTTTGTATTAAATGAAGTTTTTATGAACACAGCAAAGTTACATTCCTAAACACAATGTCCTAGCACTTTTGATATATGCTAGACTATTTATGTCCCCATCTGTTCACAAGACACTGTCTGATCCTTTATTCCTTCAGGTTCTTTACTGTGTCCTCATTATGTAGCCCTGACAGTACTAGCTGAATTTGGGCACTGAAATATTTCTCACATTTAATGCACTCCTCATGTTATCTGGTTTTTGCTTTCATTTTCCCTGAAGTCTTTAGCAGACATGGTGGCCATCTCACTGAAAGCAAGGTCTGAAACTAGCAAAAAATGCTTCAAAATCAATTTGAAAACAAAGTGCTTATTGTTTATCTTTTTTGCTTAAGATCACTGAAATTTTATTCACTAGAGTGCAGTGATTTTAATCAGGAAATTAAAATTAAACTTCTCCTATGAATTAAGTTTAAAAAGGAAATGTTAAAGCAAAATCAAATTTAATTAGTCTTGATTCCATCCAGTCACCAAATTTGAGCCTCTAGTTTTGTTGTGTGGACTCTAAGACCAGGCAGCTACTTAAAGGATTAGCATCTGTCTGAAACAGCAAACGTGCTAGGGTTGAGAGGCAACACCCAAATCCTTGGAAGGTATGAAGTTTACCTGATTTTGTATTTATAAATCCAAAACTCTTTCCAATTCACTGCAGACTAAAGGTTTTGAGTAAAACAATGTATACATTTGTAATGACCAAAAGCAAAGCTATAGACTCTTGTTCCAGAACAGTCTCTTGACTTTTTTACTTATTCAAATCCAACATCAAAGGGCAAGAGCTGAAGAAACAAGGATCTCAAGTGAGACACAAGAAAATGCCCAGTGATCTAGTTCTGCAAACGTATTAATTATCTGTGTGTACAGGTGAAAGTTTGAAAAATATTATTCTAGAATCCACCACACACAGAGACACTGGGCTCCTGTGCTTGCTATCTACAAATTCTCTCCTGTGTTTTACTAATAGTATTAGTTATAAAAGCCAAAGAGATTTCTTATAAGAAAAAAATGTAGTATATGCCCTTAGGTATTTGCAGACACTTCTATCTCAAAAAAATGCCATAGAAGAAAGAGACATTAGCTGTGAAGGAATTATGCTACAAAATAGTAGCTCCTGGTACCATAAAATTACAGCATCCATTCTCTACAGAAACAAACGGGATACTTCAAAACTAAGACTGTAAGTTATGCTCTGTATTAGAGAAAGTGTGTAAAATTGGAAATCTACCCCACAATTCTTATGGAATACAGTGTTTTAAATATGACAAAAAACTCACTTCAAAAACCCAAATCATACACTGAATACTTATGCTGCAAAAGCAGGGATGAATTTTAAAGTGGGATTTAATGTTTCTGTTATAAAATACAATTTTCTCAATTACTGAATGTTTACATGTGCAAAGAAATGTAACTTTGTAGTCTTTTTCTGTACTATAGATCCTATTAAATTCTAATATCTGTTTTGCCTTTCCAAGCAGAATCTTTTTGCTGTTCAAAGGGAGTAATCTCAGGATGAAAACTCTCCAAATGGAAATGAATTCAAACTGTGCATGACACTGGTTTCTACAAAACTGACCAGTTTTTCAATGTCTTTAGGTCACTGTAGATCTGATATGATATTGTATGAAATTCCACCTGAAATAACAGGCTTTGGAATATATTTATAGTGTTATTTCTGTAGTTCTTAGTACTTCTGCAGTACTGAGGCTGTTCTTAGACAAAAAAGAGATCACAGCAGGAAAGAAATCTTCCTTCTACAAACTCACCTTCACCAGAAACTCTTTACTAAAGAAAGACAGTCCAAGCATTTTACTCTAGTTTTATCTATCCCTAGTTCAATCTAAAAGTGTTCCTGCCTAGAAGCTGGAATGACGTAACAATTATAACCTAGATCTAAAACTGAACACTTCACTTTTATATTTTAAGAGAAAACTTTGGGGGCTTTCCTCAGGCATTCTACTTTTGCTTTCATACATGCATTTAAGTTAAGAATGCCTGTGCAAGGAATACAAGTGCTCCTTTTGCAGGAGATACCTAATCCTTGCATGTAACCTTCTTAAAAATCACATAGTGAAGAGAACACAGACAGTTATTGCCTATAAATAAACATTCATAACTAGTCTTAAAATTAATAAGGAAATAAATTTTACTCTATTTTCCATGGATTATTTTTGTATTGTTGTACTTCCTAGTTCTAATCAGGGCTGGAAGTAGATTTGGGGAATACAGGAAAAAAGCCAAAGAAGGAAGTTGAAGCCCAGCTAGAAATATAAAGTGCCAGAGTCTAAAATCCAAGTTAATTCTGAGAAAATGGTGGATACAATAATGGAAACCCAGTAAGGTTCTGAGATCAGTGACTTACTGGCAACTGCAACACCTCAAGGTTTGGCTGCAGCTACTGAGGTTTATAATGAGGGCAGGAAATCTCCCAGAGGGAAAAATATTCTTTCATTCTGCTTGGGTTTTAGTGGAATTCTCCCAGCATATGAAAAATGCTTTCCCCAGCGTGCAAACAACCCGATGCAAGAGGTCCTTATGCAATGATCTCTGTTCCCCTTGCACAAGGAAGGAAAGTCCCAGCCATTTGCCTTTCCAGATCCCAGGCATCAGGAGCACTCTGGAGTTTTCACTCTGGAGCACTTTCCTTCCTTAGAGAAGCAGAACACTCTGTGCCTTTCTGCTAAACAGCAGGTTTGACCACAGGTTAATTCTGTTGGATGGATGACAGCACTATATAGATTATATATAGATTAAATATGGAAACTCTCAAAGCAGTGATTCACATTAACTCTCTAAGAACTTATGAACAGGGTGCAGGGGCTATCTTTGTGGAAAATGACAAAACAAATTATAGTACGGGGACCATGCTATGAAAAAGTTTCTTGGTATTTCTACAGACGAGAAGTAGTAAAAAGGCAGCTCATCAAAGGTTGCAAAATTATTATTGCTATTACAGTTTGTCCTCAGCCTAAGACTAAGTTTTTACAACACAAGGAGACAGAGATTATTTGTGGTTTGGCAGCTAAACTGAAAGAGAAAACTGTTACTCAAAAAATAGTTCAGAACAAACAAAAAGTGATTAGGACTCTTTGTTGCTGAAATGAAAAAAAATCAAAAAACTTTTTTATGTGTATATGTTAAACTGCAAAGGAAATGAAAGGGCAGATTCCCATAACAAAAGACAACCTCTTTTTAATAAATAGATCAGTTGATAACAACTTGCACCTGGCACATGGAAAACATGGTTTCAACATCTACCTCCAGCTAAAGAGATCTGAACCCATGTTTCTAAAGCACATGTCCTAAGCAACAGGCTAGAGGGGAATTCTTGTCCTTAGGTTCCCAGTGTAAACAGCAAACAGAAATTTTATATTTAGCTTGTAAGATATGAGAAAGAGATGGCCTTCCAAATGCACTTTTATTTCCATTACTCAGATACTCATTTAAAAGCTAGGTATATTGGCTTGTATAATCGCATACTGTACTGAAGCAGTAAAAGATTATGTTTAAACCTGAATCTTGCAGCTCTGTAACTGAAAAAAACCCAGGCATTTGAAGTTGCATCCCTTCTCTTAGACTTTGTAAAGTATATTTAGCAATTAAGACAACAAAAGAATAAGAACCATCTCCTGAAGTGCCATAGTAATGGCACTCAGCTGTGCAACCAAAACTACTTCATCCTGCCCCTGATCATTTCAATGTTCAGCTTTTTCAGGTAAGAATAAAATAGTTTCAATATTCGCGTGGGGTTAGTGTGCATCTTAAATATCACAGCATCTTCTTGGTAGGTGAGTTTTATCCCCTCAGACAGGTGTGTGTATGTAATACATGTGCATATTTACATACATACACATAAATAAGAACTGACCTTTGATTCCCCCCACCTTGAGAAACATGTACTTCTGAACCATTTAGTGAAAAGGCAACACAATATGATAACTAATTTAAAAAAACCTCACAGATAATTTTTAATTTTGATAATTCCAAGCAGATGTTATTACAGCAGTGAATACTTGAAATTCTCTGCTTTTCCAAAGGAAAGCTAGGGAGGAGTCAGATGAAGCTGATCCAACCCTTCACTGATTGTTATGATTGGCTTTCTAGCCCTTTGAACCTTGGAGCAGCAAAACCAGGCTGTAATGCAGACCAGAACCTGGCTCTAAGCCTTTGTGTTTTCAGCAGCAGAAAATACAGTTTTCAATAAGCACAATGAACTTCATAGGACTGACAGATCTTGAAAGTTTGGTCCAAGCAGTTTAATGTAAAGCTACACATTTCTGTGCAGTGTCTAGATTCATATAACAGGTCTTTACAGAAATTTAAGTGTTGACAGAAAAGATGGAATGCTTTCATGTATTTAATGTCTCTCCTGCCCTGCTAAATGAGAATTATAGTGCCACAGTTTAATGTGCTTGTAAAGAAAACTACCTTATCAAAAATTTAAAGTCAGCTTTATTTTTAAAAATGCAGGAAGAAACGTTAAATAAACATAAACTGGTGTTATCTAAAGTATTCAAAGTTATAACAGACTCAGTGTTTTTTTTCCTGTCCGCTCTCAACATTTATAACTGAAGTTGTTTGAAATGCAATTAGTGAGAAAACTTTGAAAGGAAACCTTGACAATTCTGTTCAATAAAAATATTTATTTTTACTTCACTGGTCTGAGAATGTCATGGTTTTTCCTTTGGGGCTCAGAACTGCACTTTAATACCTTGATAGATCATAATTGTTAGGTTATTATAAAATGCTGACAGATGAGGCTGTGATTTGTGAAAGCTCAATATGAATTTTACTTTTAATTTCTGTTAACATTTGACAGAGCTTCATGACATTAGAACCACAAAGTTCATTGAAATTCAGCAGTAGTTGAGCACCTCGCATACATTTCTCATTTACAGATAACACTTGTACATCTCCTGACACAAAGATTCAAAATTAATCTCGTCAAAAGCTGAAAGAAATACACAGTGTTTTATTTCACAATAAAACTGAATGCATCAAAGGGCCTCTGTGTTGGTAAATTACTCCAGTTGGGCACAGGGAGGATTTTTAATTGGTTTGCATCTTTCCTGTTCTGACAATGTTATATCAAACACATCAAAAAGTAAATAAATGACTGAGGTTGCCCCCAAGGTGGCATGTCAGCAGCAGTGTTCCTGAAAATTATTACCAATATCATGAATGGCTCATACAGACTAACAGCTTCTGGAATTTTTCGATTATTTGTGTAATAAAGTAGGAACAAGCTTTGTGAGTTATGAATCAATATTTAATGAACTCTAGCTTTCATAACTGACATCTTTACTTATTAACATAATCAGCTATTTGAAGAAAAATGGACGAAGATAATAAAATAAGAAACAATAAATAATTACACAATAAATATAGCAATAATAATATAATTATTCTGGTTTTCTCAAATCATGTCCTACTTTACTAACTAGGGTGAAATATTACTCAAAACTGCTTCTATATCCATGGCTGGAGTGATGGAGGAATAGCCTGTGTAGAAATTATGTGCAGTTTTTAAGAACTGCATCATATCAGGACACTCCAGAGGTTCCTCAGAGGGAAAGCAACACATTAAGGAGAACAACACTAGCCAACACAAATCAGCTGTGGAAGCTGGAACCTGAGCAGGTGAAGCCTGGAAATTTACAGACCCTACCCTGGCCATTGGCATTACCAAGTGGATAATCCAGGTGACTTTCAGAGTGTTCCCTCAGCTCTAAACAGACCATTTCCATAGTCTTGCTCAAGAGTGACTGCAGAAGCTTTGAATGTTCTACTTCAGTAAACAGCCCAAGGTGTAATTTATCAGTTATTTCTTTGTGAAGTCCTTGAGATATTTCTTGAGGGATAAGAGCATAAGAAAATGTCTAATAAGATTCAAATTTTCTTCATCTCATGGACTCTACTGACTTTAAACTAGCATTGACTTCAACAGAATATGCAGACTAATGACAAGTTTATAATTTCATATAGTAGTTGCATCATCTTTAGTGCTTTATTTCTAGTTAATTATCACCTGAACAGAACTGAAAGTGAGAACACCATTTTCACCTTTCTAGGTGGGATGAAGCTAATCCAACTCCATAACCTGCTTCACATTTGAAAATATCAGACAGCTGGTACTCAGATCACAGCAGAAGGTATTTAGTGGAAACAACTGTCAGATTTGATTTATTTAGCATTATTCAGATTTACAACCAAGGCTTTTAACTGATGTGTGAATTCTAGAGAGATATTTAAATGACTTTTTACTATTTTGATTGTTTTTTATAAGATTTTATCTTTAACAAATTTACAGAAGTGCATTATCTTTTATCATTGTGACCAGGGCCCTTTAGGTTTTGTTGAAGTGTACGTGACTTGGTTTCTGTGTTTATTTAAACTACAGGGATACGAGATATCCTTTCTACAGCCCACACTTTACAAGGACTTCCAACACACTTCTAATGTTTTCATTCCATCTGCACAAATATTCAATAAGACAGCAGGTAGCTATATTTATTCTGGTGATGAATATACAGGGTCATTCAAGTACTGAATGTGGATTTTCAAGTGCCAGAAGTGTGGATCTCTTTCATATCCCTAGTGCAATAATTTTATTGACTACTTTCATATAGGCAAGTATCTTGCCCTGGGACAGAAACTAACTGCAGGGAGCTAAATGTAGCTAAGGTGTAACAAATGAAATGCAATAGCTTGAGAGATGGACCAGGATTTCAAGTTTTTGCATGCTGATCTGAACCTCCTGAACTTGTGTTACCAGTATGAAATACAATATTGGGTAAAAATAGGAATTTGTTAAAAACAGAAGAAAAATGGAATGGATATCTTCATTAAAATACCACTTTTTGATAATGAACTCTTTGGCATAGGGAAATTTTTGTGAATATGCATCAATGGTACAGCTCTTTGAAGTAATATATAAATAAATAATGTGAAATAAGAAGCTACCCTTCCTTTGACTTTATCAAGAACTATTACAGAGGTCAGTATCATACTCTTCCCTGTTTTCCACTGTAATAACATGCATGCCAAAGAGAAAAAAACACCAGATGTTTATGAACATGATCAACTGGATGATGCTTCAGATAAGCATCACAGGCACAAGAAAAAGAAGTACTACTGATTTTTGACAGAGTTGCAAGTACATCTCTAAGTGATTTATCTCTAGATAATCTATTTCAGATATAAAACTAGTAAGACCTTTCTTTGAAACATAGTGTAGTCAGATATAGATGAAACCATAAAGGTCATGATACATTCTGAAATTCAGACCCATACTGAGGTGCCAAACACATTCAACTGGAAAAATTTATCCTTATTGTAATTCCCCTTCCTGTTCCTGAGACCTTTGTGAGGAAGAGTGAAGTAATTCTTGTACTTTCTTATGCAGCCAGACAGGAAAACAAGAAAAATCTATAAAGGTCTGTAAGTTTAAGAAATTCTCTTGAAGTGGGAATTACAGAATTGAAGTAACAATTACAGAATAAAGACACTAAGAATAAATGTATGGCTGAATTAAGACCATCGTGCTACTACCTCTGCTCTTGAATTCAATATATCATATGAAAATCATTAGAGATGCAGTCAAATAAGAATGTATAACCCTGTGTAACATGTTCAATACATTTTAAAATGGGCATATTCTACACATTCTACATGAATGATTTTAAAATCTAAATAAAGGAATTAAATCAGGAATCTATCATGCTCTATTGACATGATTTTAAATATAAAGTCACTGCAGTAGCATGAATTCCAGGAACTAGAAGCATTTTAAACATATTCAGGGGTATATTCATTATATTCTGTCATTATATCCCTCCAAAAATGATGTCTTTTCAAGCATTGTGAAAAACAAGAAAAGTGATGCTTGTGAAGTAGCAGTAGGTATCCAGTTATGGCCACTCACCGATAAAACCATTACATACACAAAAGTATAAAACAAAACTGTATGAACAGAAACCATTTCTGACAGTGATCTATAGCCCCACTTCAAAAATGAAATCTTAGTTGAGTGACACATGGAGAATTGTAATAAAAAATTAGCTCAATACTACAGTCACAGGCTACATCAATCTTTGTTTCCAGACAGTTTCTGATTTTGAGTTAAACTCAAAAAAAACCCCCAAGATAAGTTCTTTTGCTCACCACTGTCAGAGAATCAATATTCATGCAAGCCATAATTTTTCTAAAAGAAGAGAAAATATATATGGTTTTTTCCCCAACAATGATAAAAGGGTTAGTCTCACATGGTCTTCGAAAAGACCTGTATGTGACTCTTTCTATATATCAAAAATGTTGATCCAAGTTCAGTCAAACAAGATTAAAACACTGTGTAGTTTTCCATATCATCTCAAGTTTTATAGTTTTTTAGTCCCTCTCAGCACCTGTGAATATAGCACTAAACTATAGTATTTCATGAGAGTCTCATGTTTTCTTCTATTCCCACTGGGATCTGGAAAAACAGGTAGCTATCTCTAATTTAAACTATAAGATGGTATTATTTAGCTATTAAAATTCTATTTTCTTACAAGCTGATTATCACCACAATATCCAGACTCTGAAAAGAATTTAAAAAATAAACACATTTCTCTTCTCCAGATAACAGAAAAAATAAGATAGAAAAGTGTGTGTGTGTGTGTGTCTGTGCATGAGAAATGTAATGAGGGAAAGCCAATTCAATGAGCTGAGTTTTGAATGCTGTGATAGTGAGAGTAATTTTTATTTATTCCTGTGGTAAGTTTCATAAGCTTAGTTCTCTTGTCTGTTAGTGAGATTTTCTCTTCTGGTCACAGTTTTGTGATTCCAGTGGAATGTAGCTGTCAGAGCTTATAGCAAGGAGTATATTTAAAATATATAGGGCTCTGAATATCAGGGAATGAAACAATCTACAACATATATTCACTAGGAGACTGAGTAGAATGCAGAGCAGAGCAATGATGTTTTCAGTTCCTTGCAATTTCTACCACTTTGAACTTTCATCATTATTTGCAGTTTCTTTACAAAGAATGGATTATAATAGACACATCTGGGGATCAGAAACCATCATTGCAACATCTATGCTCAGGAGACTGAATTATACATTTCTGGAATACTATGTCCCAAATAATAACAGAAATTTTGAAGCCATAATCAATCAGAAATCTGCAGTAATATTAAGGGATCTATGATAGCCATATAATACACCTATAAAATTTATACAATATATTTTTAAGGATTCAATAAAAAAAGAGCAAGTCTGCTGAGGTTACAGGGACATAAGGGAGAAAGATTTTCTAAGACTGGTTCATCACCATTCCTCTAATTTCTCCATCTCCACCTGGCAGGCAACGTTTTCTTCTTCCTCACAATTGCCTCTCCTTCTGTGCCTTGATTCTAATCTGCAGGACCAGAGGAAGAGTCATTTTCATTCATCACAGTCCAGATTTGGGGCTGCAAAGGAGTGAGAGGGTCTGAGAGACCACACAAGCCACCAGGTGCCTTCAGTGGGAGCAGAAATTGGTTTATGCTCAAGAGGCAAAAAAAAAGAGAAAATCCTCTCTTGAAACAGAGCACAAACTCTATAAAACTCATGATCTGCTTTGGTGAAAATGCAGTTTTATACTTGGGTGTTTGGGTTCAGGAGGATTATATATTTCATGTTACTTTTTCTATTTTCTTTTTCCTTGTTTTTCCCCAGCTTTTGGTTAGATTTCCATGTTTTTCTTAAACTTGTCTCTGCATTTCATTTCCAAAGAATTAAAATTAGTTGATGGAAGCAGAGTTTAAGGAAGAGTTGCAGAGACAATATCAGGATGAATCAGCTTTTAGAGGGACACTAAAGGTAGCCCTAAAATTAAGTCATTGGTTAGAAACTTTTTAAGCACAAATTTGTGGATAAGGCATTTATACAGTTACTGTGGCCATTACCTTCTGTCTAATCATGAAGATACTTAAACTTCATTGTTTCCACTGCAATTTTCTCAAAATGCTTAGAACCAAAAACTCAGAAATCAACAGAATATTTTAATCTAGACTAGATTCAACAGCTTGACAGGCTTGAAACTATGCTGCTTAATATCAAATACTAAAGCAGAAATGTAACTAGACAGAGAGAGACCAGAACCCAAGACTCCTCTCCTTCTGGCAAGTGTCCTGATCCCTGAACTCCACGTTTATGCCTCTCTGCTTGCCAGCTTTCTGCATAATGGTACAGCCGCTCCAGGAGAGGGACACTGGCGCCTGACTGGTTTGGTAGGCGTGTTCCCAACAGAAATACCAACTCAAATGTGCCTCACTAGACAGAAAAAATGGGATTGAAGTACCAGAAAGTCTGTGAGGATGCTGACTTGACTACAAATTTGCTATAGAGATGAGTTCTTCCACTTTTTTATGTGTTTTAAAAGAGAGAAATACCTGAAAGTCAGAGAGCACAGCTCATGCCTCCCAGGGGATTTAGCCTTTTACAGTGCATGCCTCAGTACTCATTGTAAATTGAATAATATTACTCTAGACAAATTTAGACTAAAGTCTAAATATGAGCATGCTTATACACAAGTAACCTAAAAGATGCTGGCACAGCTTATAGGTGCTTCAAATAAACTTGTGTTGAGATTATGATTTGAATTTCAATTGATAAAATCAACTCAACCGACTTCAGATCTCAATATTACTTGAAGAACAAGAAGCATCAAAATTGAACTATCATTCTGCAAGTTGTCCCTACAGTTGCCTGACTACCAATTAGTTAAATAAATACTCAGTTCTGGCCTCTTCTGTAACTAGCTAGGATTTAAAATTCCAATCAGCATTTCCCACATTTTCCCAAATTTCCCACATTCCAAATGCTTTGAGAATTTCCATTGGGTTAATAACCTTATTCTTCTTGGTGAATGTCATCTGTTTGGTAAATATCACCAAATGTCATGTGTTTGGTAAATAACATTAATTGTGTGCCTCTGCAAAATAGAGAGGTCGGACTATTCACATGGGCCTTAAATTGTTTATCACTAGTAATACAGACAAGCCTGACTGTGCCACAGTTAAGGGGGAAACATACAGGATACATGACTAATAGAGAGTTTTGGCCATGAATTAAAGCATAAAAGTTCTCTAGGATACTGTCATAAGTCTTAAATATCTAATAAAACTTTATAGGTAAGTTCTGGTTAGCAGTCCCTGACTGGGAAATCCAGGATATTAAAAGACTTTTAAGAGTCACTACTTTTGTAACTACTTTCCTTTAATAAAAGTCAGGTAACAGCTGTAGTGAAGACTAATTCTTTTGTTTAATCTGTTTTTTATTGATTAAGCCAAGTGCTCTGTAGGTACTTGGCCAAGAAAATATAGATAGATATTCAGGTGTCATTGGATGTAATTTTGAAGTTTACACACTTTTTTAGCCTGGCAAGCAAAAATATTTCACCCAGGATATTATGCATGCACAGGGCTGCCAAAAATATGTTTAAATGTTACAGATCTACAGTGCCATCTGGCCCAGCAGCTTTTCAGATACAGTCTAGAGACATGAGAGAGAGAGACACTGCTGGATATCTCATAAGAGATATCTATTATATCTATTTCCAAGGAATCACAGATCTTATCTAAAATACAGCAGGCCACTCTCAAAAGTAGCCACCATATTTTCCAAGAAAATTAAGGAAATGAGGAAGAACCTTCATAAGCTCTCAATATGATATTGTTTTCCCAAGTGCATTATGGATATATACATCAATATACTGACCCACAGGTACCTTTGGGCTGCTCAGGGGTGACATGGCTTGTTACCAAATAAACCAGAAATCTGTTTTCTTAATCTATTTCAGATTGATCCTCCTGATACTTGAGATACTTCTAATTACCCCACCTGTTTTACAGGTACCAGGTAGCTTTTAATCAACTTTATAGCTTTACATTTGTGGTCATTCAGTAATAGAGCCTCCCTCTAATTTTCTTCTTTTGACAGCATTCATAACCTTTGTAAAAATAATTTTCTAAGAACAGATAATATGTGTTTCAAACTAAGAAAGTTTGAAAGGGAAAACTGGCTATTTGCTAATAAAAGCAAATGCTGCATAACAGCAGAAATTAAAAGTATAATTGCTAGAAACTCATGAAGATTTAATAGAATCATTTAATATTAGAACAGAGGGGAAAAACAAGACCACAAAACAACCACAGTCAGCAGTATACTCAGCACATGCACTTTCTTTCCTCGATTCCAGAGATTGTCAGTAGACCTTGTTTTCACAAATGCATTCATATTTTGTCAATTAATTTTCTGGTTTCATTGTTTTAAACATAACTAATTGTATTAAAAGCCTGAATTTTATTTTAAAAAGCTTAGTATTTAGCATGAAAAGTTCTGAGTGACTAAGGATTAAGTAGTGTCATGCCACTCTATAAGCAAATATTTATAATTTTGATTTTGGACCTTTTTTAAAGAACCATGATTTTAAGTCTTGGGGAGAGGCAAATCTGAAGGACATGCAGTGCTAAAAAGTATCAGGCATTTCATTATAAACTTAGCCATGGAGAGAAAAAAACTTGTCTGTGTCACTGTTCAAAAATGTGATAGACTACTCTAAAATTGACTGGCTAAGGATAGAATTACTTTTCAAAGTAATTACAGAATAAAGTGATGAAAATAACAGCACAGGGTACTATTTTGGACAATGCAAACAGGTCCCTTCCCAGATAACAGTCTCCAAATATCTGAATTTTAGGGGAGAAGCATTAAGAACCTTGTATTTCTGCTGCATTAGGAATAATGAAATTTATTACAAGAAATAAATAACAATCCATACATTCCAACTTGCTGTCACCAATGCAAGCTAATTGAGTAGGTGGGCTTGTTATAAACTCAGGAAGCAGTTTTCCTCCTGCCTGGCTTGCTCAGCTGTGTCTGTGCCAGAGCACTAAAGGAGCTGTCACTGAGCAGTGGAAGTCTCTCCTGTGCCCCACACCTATAAATAGGTGGGTATGTAAATGTATGGGCTTGTCTCCATGGATTTCATCTCCTACTGCAAATAAACAAGCACATTCCAAATCCACTCCTGAGCATTTCCAACAATTAATTTTTGGCAATTTTCAAACAACACAAGGGCAGTAGGATGCACAGCCTGTGCTCTGTTTACAAGAATATAAACTGTGTGCACGCCTGGCTGCTCCTCACTCCCTGCCCAGCTTACTCTAACACAGCAAATGGGGTTTGTATTTTCTGAGCTTCCACCTTGACTGCTAGAAAGAAAGAATATACATGCTCACCACAGATATATGAAGTTATATCTTTATCTATGGATGTCAATATAAAATATAAAGCACTAATCTGACACAATTAATAATAATAAAAAAAATTGAAATAAAACACACAACCCCCCCAAAACCGTAATAAAAAAAGCTAATGTTCCACAAACCCATTAACTGAACAAACTTAAAAACCAAACAAAAGAATTCAAAATCACTTCTCAGCTATCTTTGCCACAGATGCAGTAAAAGGAACAGATCAATATTGATCCACAAGCCCTCTCTCCTGGCTCACAGGAGGAAAATTCAGCTGCACAGCCACTCAGGTCTCTACACTTGATGACTCTTTCTCCTTCCTATAACTATCTTATTAGAAGAATCTTGCCTGCAGCTTTTTTTAAGGGGTCAAAAAGAAATTTAATGTGATTATACCGGGGGAAACACAGCCCCTGAAACTTGCACATCAGCCAGGAAGCTCTTCTGTTGCTTATGCCAACCTCTCTCTTACTCTGCCAGCAAGAAACACCCTTTGTCAGGTCCCACAAAGAAACAGTAATCCAAGATAAAACCCTTCTCTTTCCTGTCAGGATTAATGAGAGATGAAGCTGAAATATTGTGCTGACAAGGATGAGAAGGCAATATTTATATCAGAGCAAAGCCTTGTATACACTGTATGTAATTTGATTAAACAGGAATCTAAGTGATCAGTGTTAACAAGGGTCTGCTTTGTTTTCTGATAACAAGAGAAACGTGAAACAAACTCTTCCCAATTAAAAATGGGGCCAGCCCAGCTGCTGCTGCCTTCAGTGGGACGAGGGTGGCCCTCCCAGGGAGGGTGGAGCAGCTGGCAGCCGTCCAGGCGTGCCAGGGCCCCG
Organism: Notiomystis cincta; assembly: GCA_013398075.1. NCBI lineage: Eukaryota > Metazoa > Chordata > Aves > Passeriformes > Notiomystidae > Notiomystis > Notiomystis cincta. The sequence goes on from VZRX01020367.1 coordinate 135,329, forward strand.
CATCCCTCCGGGCACCCGCGGGCAGCTCCCCAGCCCTGCACGGCCACGTCCCCCTGCACCCCGGGACAAGGCAGCTGGAGGCCACTCTGTGTTCCTAAATTACAAATCCACTTGCATGAAACAGAAACTGCCCAGTGCCAGGAAACAGACAAAGCCTATGCAAAGAGTCAGCCCCCAGAAGGGATAAAGCAGCTCCTAGAGAGACAGTGATTAAATAAAGTCCGGCAAATGATGCCAATAAACAAGTTTTCAATTATCAAAGGACACCCATGCAGCCAAAAAGAGGCTGCTAAAAGCTGTAATCACACTATTCTACAGTACCCACTTCAAAAAGTAGAGAAATATATAATATATTTTGGCTGTAAAAGAACACATAGAGCAGACTATTTAAGAAAATTGCAACCTGCTACAAAAACAAGCTTGAGTGCCTTCTATTTAAGAGAATGGGGCTGCATTTCAGATCCCATTTCTTACTTCAGGTGAATTATATCTCTCACTCACACAGCAGTTATCTGTCTTCATGTTTTACTTTGACACCATTATATCCTCCTGTCCTTGACCCCATCTGAGACTGACAATCTCTGGGGACTGCTAATGGGACAAAATTTTCCATGAATATGTTTGTATTTACAAATTAATTTACTTGAGCCACACTAATGTAATTTGTGTATTTGATCTCTGAAAAATCTTGTTCATTTGGGTTTTGCTGGCATGAATATTTACTAAAGTAAATTCCAGATATGTAGCCAAAGGTATTAGGATCAGAAAGAGGCTTTTAAAGTGTACTGTAGTGTGTCAATGCATTTATATTTGCACAAAACAAATGATTCTCAATCAGCCAGCCAAGGAAAAGAGAGAATATTTGGAGGTTTCCTGGAAAATCATAATTAACCAATACAGCATAAAGAATAAGTACTGAAAGCAGAAAATCCGTTGGTAATGAACAAAAAGAGTTTCCTGTGTTACCAAGTGGTGTTCCAACAGCCTTTTCAGATTGGACAGATTCAAAGATGAGATACGGTCACACTGGCTCTGCAGAGTGGAAGCCTATGGAGTGGAAGTCTCCTAGGATAGAAACTTAGAATCTATAAAGGATTTACTTATTTTGAAAGATAAATCTATATTTGCACATGCACTGTGCTACAGCAGACTTCCTGAAGCACTACAAGCCAACAAAGTTTTTGTCTGACCTGTTGTCTCATAGCATTGGGTCCTTGGGAAGACCAAATCTGGATTGTATTTAAGAGGATGACAGTGGATTTACTGGCAGGTTAATTTGAGCAGTGTATGTTCTCATTTGAACTATTTGGAGGACTCAAACATGTATTTAGGCATGGCTAAACTCAAAGCACATACTGACACGATACCTGGCAACCAGAGTAAGCAACAACTTTCCTCAGCATTTTATTTTATCAAACAGATCTTTGCCAGGATTAAGATCTCAACAGGCACAAATAACAATAGTCTTTTCATGGGGGTTTTTGTGCCTGTTTGGAAAACAGTGTGTCCTTACATCATCTTATATAGGAGTCCATCCAAATGGAAATGCACTCATGCTAAGAAACTTGGATATGATGAGCAAAACACTTTCTGGTGTATAGGCTAAAAACACTGCTATGACAGGTTAGTGTTGAGCAGCTTCAAACATAGCCTCACCAATGCTGCAAGGATTTCCCCAGCTGTGACATTGTAGAATCACATTCCTTTCCCTGTATTTTGATGTAAGTTGACATCAGACTGGGTACAGCAATGACTTAGCTAAGAACTGTATTTTAAAGAACTATGTTAACTACGTTAAGAATTCTGTTTAACAACCTTAAAAGTACTATTTTCACAAAATGACCTTACATAATGGAGAGAGCCCAGTTTCTGCCTCTCACTGTTGCATGTGTATGCTGGGACAGCATGAGTCATGGGAATATCCCTGTGGGCCATTCCAATGGGAAAATGCTCCCAGATATTCAAACAAACTCTGGTCCATATTTCTTAGGTCACAGAAATCTAACAACAGGGACTCGAGCTCCATACATTTGCCCTGAATCCCAGCTCTTCCAGGTTTATTGAAAGGGAATGAAACACAGTATGGCTGAACCCTCTGCTCAAAAAAGCCCAGGGTAAGAACTCTAACAAAGCCCTGCTGAAAGCCTGTGATATTCATTCCACTCAATCAGGGCAGTGTTTGCCTCCCTTCAGCTTCATTTTTCATTTTCCTGAAGGCTGTAGGTAAAAGGTGTCCCGGTTTGGACA
>VZRX01020371.1:6758-20169 GCA_013398075.1 Notiomystis cincta
CCCACCCTGCCTGCTGAGTGTCCTATTCAACGAGCATTCCATCCAATGAACATCCAATCCAAGGGATATCCCACCTCTGGGGCATCCCATGCACTGAGCATCCCATCCAGCAGGCCTTGCATCCCACCCACCAAACACCACAGCCAGGCACCATCCCATCCCGGGAACATCCCACCTGGAGAGCACCCCATCCATCCATCCATCCATCCATCCATCCATCCATCCATCCATCCATCCATCCATCCATCCATCCATCCATCCATCCATCCATCCATCCATCCATCCTCCTGCACCCAGCGAGCCCCAGCTCCAGCAGGGATTCCAGGGACCTGCAAGGCTTCCCAGGGGAGGGGACACCCAATTATCCCTGTTTATTAATTTGGGTGTTCATACTCCAAAGCCACCAGGCAGTGACAGCTCATTATGAGCTTATCTCTCACAGAGGCTGCTCCTCGTGGGCAATTACAGCACCTCCGATTAATTCCTCTTTAAAGGAGCCCTGGCAGCTTCTAAATTTAAGATTTATTAAAAAAACCCAAGACCTGAGAGCCAATATTCCTGTTAATTGTGTTACATTTGGGTTTTTTTCCAATTTACAGCAGGCACGGTGTGTTTTCCCTCCAGGCTCACCAGAAGTGGTTTGAAAGTCTCCATAAAGACATGTCCTGGCCCAAAAAGTCTGGGGACAAGCTTGGAGCAATCTGGTTGAGTGGAAAGTGTCCCAGCCCATGGCAAGGGGTGGAATTGGATGAGCTTTAAGGTCCCTTCCCACCCAAAACCAGTCTGGGATTCTGTGATTCCATCATTGCTGGGTGGAAAACGCCAGCGTGGCTGAGGGATGTGGTGTTGGGGGCTGGATGATGCCCACTCCTTTCCTCATCCCTGTGGTCCCATCTTTGGGACTCAGGACATCACCAGGAGGACAAGGCAGGAGGGGAAACACCTTGAAATCCTGGGAAACTGAAAACTGGGCAACTGCACTTGGAAAACCCTGGGAAAAGAAACAACAGAGGTGGCAGCTCAGTGCCCAAAGGCAAACGGCGTGGGAGGGGTTGATTCCAACCTGGGAGCACACAGATTTTGTACTGGAAAATAATCCAGGAAAAAGAATTGTTAAAGGTCAAACCAACTCAGGGTGTTTGCTTGGAAATGTGAATATTTGGGATTTCTCTTTCTTTTTTTTTCCTTATTTCAAGTTAAGCCTTTGCAAAAGCCTTCCCATAGTTATATATATAAATATGAAGCTCTATTTTTATACTTATATCAAAATGAAGCTCACTCTCAACCATCAGCACATCCAGAAAAAAACAGCAGCAGAATTCCACTTGGGAAGCACCTGGATGAAAAGCTTTGAGCTGTCTGCCCTCAGAGCCCCCAGACCTCACTGGGGTGTGGGGTTCACTCTTCATTTCCAATCCCAAATCCCCCCTGCTTTGCCCATCTCTCTTCCCAAGTCCAAAATAGCTCGGTCTGTATCCGCTCCGCTCTTCCAGAAAGGATTGTTCAATATTTCTCTGCGAGCTGTGGGATGTCTGCTGTTAGTGAGCACATTAAACAGGGGTATAAATTCGTAATGAGAGCCCTGAAATGAATGGCTCTTATCATTTATGGATGGAATAATTAAAGATACTGTACTTGGAGGTTTTACATGGGCCTGTAAATTGTCAGCAGAGAATCAGGAGAGTTGGGACAAGCTCAGACTGGGCAGTGGAGGTGGCACTTTGGTGCAGTCAGAGCTCAGGGAACCTCGAGGATTCCAGAGGTGCTCTGGGGACATTCCCATCCCTGCTTGTGGTCCCCTCTTCCCAGCTCCCAGAGAGAGCCATGCCTGGCTGTCAGAATTTGAGGACTGAAGCTTTTTTGGTGACTTTCCTGCCCTTGGAAATCTCCTGCTGGCAGAGCCAGCCCTGAGGCTCCCACCTGCTGCTCCACCCCCGGTGCCCAGGGCTGGCAGGGCCGCGGGGGATGCTCTGCTCCGGCATCCCAGGACTTTGGGATGGGATTCCCTGGCAGTTCCATGCCCAGCCCAGCCCATGGGACACCCCGTGGGGCAGTGAGTGGCGGGGGGGGTCACCAGCCCACCCAAACCCCCAGGATGCCCCAAGGGGCAGAACCACCTCTGCCAGCACCTCGTCCTATTTTAACTCCGATCATCTAAAATACTGTAACTATGGCAACGGCTGCAGGTGAGACTCATTACAGTTAATCCTCTAATTACTAACTACCTCTTCAATCAGTTGTAATTACTTTGGGGACACAGTTAACCTCTCATTAGAAACGCATGGCCACGTTTTACCAAAAGCACAAACAGTGACATGCCTGGTAATTTAGCACCGCGGCACTCAAGGCCACTCTCCGGCTTTTATGCCGGCACAATCTCATCCCTGTCATTAACCAGGAATGGTTGTCATGACAATTAATCATTCAATCCCTCATCAGCAACTTTTGCCAAATGTCACCCTGCTCTTGATCAAATGAGAAGGGAAAATTAAATGAATCAATTCAGCACCTTGGCATTTGTGACTATTTTTTTTTGGGGGGGGTGTAAGTTGGTGGTGGCCCAGCAGCCACAGGGCCACACTCTGCCCAAGTGTGGGGGATCTGGGACCCTGTCCTGGGGCTGGGGAGCCCCAAAAGGAGCATCCCTAGAGCTGGGGGTCACTCTACACCCCTCAGGCCTCATCGACCTGATGGTCCAACCCTGCGGCCATCATGGCACTGCCAGCTCCTGCCACGGCCACCCAGATGTGCTGTGCCCAGTGTGCTGTGCCCAGATGTGCAGGGTGGTGGCTCAGCCAGCCTGGTGACCTCCAGAGCTGAGCAGAGCATCCCTTCCTCCGCCGTGCCCCAATTTTTGCAAACAATCCTCTCTCCGATCATTTTCCTTTTAAACCTGTAATTAGCTGGAGTCATTTGCTGCATGCAAATCCCAGCCCTTAATTACCAGCACCAACCTTGAGCTGTGCTGGGGGCTCTCAGCAGGCTGAGCCCCATGGCCCTGCCAGACCCCCCCTGTAGCCCCCAGCCTGACTTTGGGCTTTACACGGGGTCAAGGGGCTGCTGTGGCTTCATTCCCACAGAAAAGGTGTTGGGATCTCAGCACCATCAGTCAGTGACAGCTCTGCACCTTCCCCTGGGCCCTGGGAGAGGGTGTGGAGCCTGTGGTGGGGTACAAGACTCCCAAATATCTTCATTTAGAATTTGGGGGGGCTGGGAAGGCAGGGGGTGCTCACCCAGCTGCAGGGACCTGAGGGAGGTGGATTTGGGATGGCATGGCCACGTTTTGGGGCAATCCTGGGGGCTGGCAGAAGGCTGCCCCTGGCACCCCACGGCACCCCGAGGCCACAGCTGATCCCAGAGAGGAGCTGACCCCGTGGAGAGCACAGCTCTGGGGGGACGCAGCCAGGATCTGAGGGAGGGGAGGGGAGGCTGGGGAAGGGGAAGTTTCACTGCCACTCGATTATAGGAGATTGTAAAATCGCATTAGGGAGGTTGGCATTTCAAGCCTGATGCGTTTGGACAGGGTGTCTCTCCCCGGCTCGGAGGGATCGATTATCCATCAGAGGGACGGCGGGCTGGAGCTGGCAATGCACACTCTCCCAGCTCCCAGCTCCCTGCTCCCAGCTCCCAGCTCCCAGCTGCATCCACAGCCGGGCAGCCCAGGCAAGGGCCGGGGGGTCCCCNCCAGCTCCCAGCTCCCAGCTCCCAGCTCCCTGCTCCCAGCTCCCAGCTCCCAGCTCCCAGCTCCCTGCTCCCAGCTCCCAGCTCCCAGCGGCATCCACAGCCGGGCAGCCCAGGCAAGGGCCGGGGGGTCCCCCAGGGCACCTGGACCCGGTGTCCCCCTGAGCAGGGCAGGGACAGGGTCCCAGGGAGGGTGGGGGTCCCTGTGCCTGAGGGTGGGATCTGGGGGTGGATCCACCCCCAGGGCAGTGAACAGCCCAGCCCAGCTGTGAATTCCCGTCCTCTTTGCTCACACGCTGTGACTCCTTTGCTGCTCACAACTCCCCTGGGTGACCCATTTGATGCCATAAGCCGCTGCAGTGCCAGGAGCAGGGCCCCGCTTGCTCCCCAGACCAGACGCGGGCGGGTGACACCGTTCAGTGTCACCTCCCCGGGATGATGTGGGAAGTGTCACTTTGCCTCGGGCTCACTTCTTTCCGCTCCGTGTCCCACCGCTTTCCCGGCATCTTGAGGCAGCCAGGAGCTGGCGCCGCTGGGGTGTGGGTGGGGGCTCCAGGGAAGGGGATGGTTGTTATTTTGGGGTGTCCTCCAAGGGCCAAATCCCCCTGGGTCCGGGGAAACGCCTCCAGCACGGCCCCGGGCCCCACCGGCTGTGCCGGCATCACCCTTCCCGCCCCGCCTGTCCCGGCTACCCGTGAGCCCCTGATTAATTCCCTGAAACCTGCAGTGCGCAAATGAGTAATAATCCCAGCAGTGCTAATTGGTGAGCTGTGTCCTGACAAATTGATTTGCGCTGTGTTAACACCGCACGCCCGGCCGGCCCCGCGCCCACCGCGCCGGGGTCACTCCGGCCTGCCGGGAGCGCATCCCGGCTCCTCCCCGGCTCCTGCCTGCCCCGGGGCGGGCAGAGACTCTGGGTAAAGCCAGAGCAGCACCCAAAGCCCCCTGACTTTCCTCCTGTTTGGTATCAGGCAGTCTGGCCCCTGGACAGCAGGAGTTTCCAGAAGCTGGGCAGCAGCTCGGGCAGGAATCCAGGGCAAGAGCCCGGGGCAGGAGCTGGGCAAGGGCTGGGAAGGAGCTGAGGGCAGGAGGTGGGCAGGAACGGGGCAGGACCTCGGGGCAGGAGTGGGGCAGGAGCCTGGGAAGGATCTGGGCAGGAACGGGGCAGGACCTCGGGGCAGGAGTGGGGCAGGACCTCGGGGAGGAGTGGGGCAGGAGCCTGGGAAGGATCTGGGCAGGAACGGGGCAGGACCTCGGGGCAGGAGTGGGGCAGGAACCTGGGAAGGATCTGGGCAGGAGCGGGGCTGGAGCTGGACAGGAATGGGGCAGAACCTCGGGTCAGGAGTCTGGGAAGGATCTGGGCAGGAGCAGGGCTGGAGCTGGGCAGGAATGGGGCAGGAATCCGGAGCAGGAGCCTGAGGCAGGAGCTGGGCAGGAACTGGGCAGGACCTCGGGGCAGGAGGGGGTCAGGGGCTTGGGAAGGATCTGGGCAGGAGCAGGGCTGGAGCTGGGCAGGAATGGGGCAGGAATCCAGGACAAGATCCCGGGGCAGGAGCTGGGCAAGGGCTGGGAAGGAGCCTGGGGCTGGAGCTGGGCAGGAATGGGGCAGGAATCCAGGGCAAGATCCCGGGACAGGAGCGGGACAGGGCCCCGGGGCAGGATCCAGGCAGGAGCGGGGCTGGAGCCCGACAAGAGCCCGGGGCTGCTCCGCTGCCGCTCGCTCCTGTCAATTCTTTATGGCGCTGCATCTTTAATAGCTTTACAGAGCCCATTTAATGTGCTCCCAGACATGAAGTGCTGTCTAATCAGCACATTTAGGAGAATTGCCCACATCCTGGTCTCGCTGCCATAAAACAGTGCCCACAGAAGCATCTGTAATTAATGTTTTTTTTCACTCGCTCTCTCTCTCTCCCACTGAATCAATTTATAAAGCGCGGACTTCCTCTGCGCTGGAGCTTTTAGGCTGTTTTACTCCGGCAGCCGAGGTGACTCGGCAGCGCTCGTCAATTAAGCAGCTGTGTATAATGGATGCTTCAGAGTAAAAAACACAGCCTGATTCCCAGAAATGATCAATGCGCATTTTTCTCACAAAAAAACCCAGGCTCACACGTCCCCACCGGGCTCCTCTCACCCTCCCGGGGCTCAGTGGAGCCACCGAAAGGGAAAGGGGGGGTTGGAAAAGAGCTGCTCTTTGCGCCTGCTTTTGGAATGAGAAATTAAAAACGGGATGAGAATTAAGGACAGAGATAATTAGTGTCACCCGCTGGGCAGGACCTGCCTGTTGGCACCCGGAGAGGGGGCGACGCCCCTGGGGAAGTCACTGAGAGCCCTGTGCTGGCCACGGAGGGTGGGAGGGAGCGGGTCGGGACCCCCAGGGGGTTCTGTGTGGTGTCACAGGGAAAGCTTACAGGTTTTATTGCCGGAGGTGGCTCCTAATTGGGAAGAAGGAAATAAAACGGGAGTGAAAGTGGGGCTGGGCCGGCAGAGAGGGGCCAGCCACCCCCCTGTGCCCCGTTTTGGGAGACTTCAAAGCCTCCCGGCGCACAAAGGCGCTGCCTTTGCTCTTTGGCCGTGCGGATCAAAGCCCGCGGCGGGAGGGCACCGGCAGCGCACGGAGAGCTCAGCCAAGCGCGGGGCCCCCCGGCCCCAGAGCCCGGAGATGCCCGGCACCATCCAGAACTCCCACTCCTCCCTGTTCCCACGGGATCCCCACTGCCGTGGGATGCAGCAGGAGCCAAGGCCTCCAGCACCCTGTGTGGGCCCTCAGCCCAGGGGGGTGTCCCCTTGTGTCCCCAGGGGTGGGACAGGGACCACCTCGGTGCTCAGCACCATCCACAGGGCTGGGAAGCCACCCCAGGGTGACGAGGAGGGGTCGGGAGTGTTTCTCCCACACCAGGGCAGCCCCAGGCTCTGGCAGATCCGCTGGCACCCAGCTCTGAGCTGTCCCATGGAAACCTGCTCCGAAATGGAAAACTTAGAACGGCGGTTAATTGGTTTTAAGCAAAGCCTAATTGGGATTGTACACCTGGGCACCGTGCTAGTTTCTGATCCATAATTGGCCTCAAAACTGGGCGAGGGGGTGGCGTGACTGGGTGGTGAGAGGTGGGATGCTGGGAGAGGGATGTGGGGAGCACGTTCCTGGGGACAGGGGGCTGCGAGCTGGGTGCTGGGAGCTGAGTTCCAGAAAAAGGATATTGGGAGCAGAATCTGGGAGCAGGATCTGGGAGCAGGATCTGGGAGCAAGGTGCCACAGGAGGTGGGGTGTTCCTGCTGATCCTCATGTGGGAGCCCTGCCAGGCTCTCGTTATCCTGTAAAAACAAGGCCTTTTCCAGGAGGGATTTCGGGGCTGGCTCCTTGCAGAGCCCGGCCTGGGGGCACACAGAGCCTGATTTGCACTGCCCTGGTGTCACACAAAGGTGGAGCTGTGCTGATGGTGAGGGATGTGCTGGCTCGGTCACAGAGAGCCGGCTGCCTCATCCCCCTGAGGATGGTGAGGATGGTGAGAATGGTGAGGATGGTGATGATGGTGAGGTTGGTGAGGATGGGTGAGGATGGGTGATGATGGGTGATGATGGTGAGGATGGGTGAGGATGGTCCCATGGAACAATCGTGCCCTGAGCATGCCGGGGGTGTCCAATGCTGCCAGCTGGGCTTCCACAGAAAACCAGAGTGCTGCAAAGAAAGTGTTTTTTGATAAAAAACAGGGGGAAATCCTGATTTAAACTGATTATCTGCTGTGGAGGCAATGGGCTTGGGCACACCCTGCTGAAGACATGGACAGGCCCCAGTGCCAGGTAACAGGGATAGCATAGATGGGTGCAGAGCTGCCAAGATGTCCCATTCCTTTTTCTCTGAAATACACCACATGGGAATGGAGCTCCTTGTGCTCTCCACATCTCCATTAATCTTCCTGGGTGCTGTGAGTCATTGGGAAGGGACCCCCAGATCCCAAGGAGCCGAAAGGAGCAGAAGGGGCAGGAGGAGCTGAGCCTGGCGCTGTCCTGGCCACAGTGCCACGGCCAGGCTGGACAGGGGACAGGCAGAGGTGAGGGCAGGGGACTCATCAGTGCCTTCCCAGAGGTCACAGCTCAGCTGTAACACCTCATGGAACCTGGCTGGGTTTGCCTGCAGCAATGTGCCAAGAATTAACATGCAGGTGGAAGGATCCTTCCCCCTGGAGAGGGCTGAGTGAGGGGAACACAAACCCGGCGGCTGCCACGGGAGACGACGCTCTTATCAGAGCAGCGACACCGACAACCCGGCTCTATACATTTTTAATAAATCATTTGAAATTCCTGCCTGTCAGGAGGATTGAATCAGGTGCTTCCCTGGCTGAAAGGCTGAGAGGCTGTGCCAGCTCTCCTGGCAGACCTGATGGGAGGCACAGGGGTTCTGGTCCCACTACTTGGCATCGCTTGGAGCCACTGGGCGTTGCTTGGTGCTCTGGGCACGGCTCTGTCCCACTGTGGAAGGTTCAGGGATCATTCACCTTCCTCCTCCCACCACACTCGGTGCCTTGCACGGTGCTGGGGCCGCTGACAGCCCAGCAGAGCTGGGAGCAGCACAGGGGAGAGGGGGAACCTGCTGAAACAAGCAAATTGCAACGATTCCCCTTTTCCAAATGTCAGCAGATTTGGAGGGAAAAGAAGCAAATAAGTTAAAGGTGAAGATCTCCTGGGAATCTCCAGCTCGCTCTGCTTTCATTGCTGTAGCTCAGCTTCCTGGGGCTGCCCCCCTTGGCAGGGATCACTCTGTAATCCAGGCTGGCAGCACATCCCAGCACTGCTCCAGAAATGCAGTTAAACACCACGATTGAGACTTTTGGGGCAGAAGGACACTGGTTAGAGAGCAGTGGGAGGGAAATAAAATATTGGTGTTGGAGGGAGGTAGGGAACACCACCAGCAAGGGATTTGGACAGGAACAAACCCAGCAGCACCATCAGGCTGGGCCCTGATAGTCTCCTCTGCCAGGAACTGGTCACTCACAATCAAAAGGTTTTGCCAAGAGGCTGGAAAATTCCTTGTGATGAGCTCTCAGGCCCTGGTGCCCTGGGGACCAGCAGGGAGGAGGTGACATCCACAGCAGTGAAAGACAACACCCAGCTGTGCCCACCCTGGGAGAGGCACCTTTGCTCTGCCCTCAGAGCCTGGAGCCTGGGACCCCCCTGGACCCCCTTGGCCTTGCCTCCACCCAGTGATGGTTTGGAGCCCTCCTGCACAGAGAGGCTGTGGACAGCCCTGTGCCGGATATGGAACATCCCCAGGTGAGATAAACCGAATCAGCCGTCAGTCAGCGCCGTATCTCGGGTGGCATCGGAGCCTCAGGAATAGCAGAAAATCCTCCACGGGCTGGAATCAGCTCCTCCTTACACTCCCAGCCCTTCTCACAAGGGCTTTCACCTGAGATTTTGGTGAAAAAGGTCGAATTTTGCACAAAATACCAACGGGGGGGAAGCAAAAGGCACAGGATCTGCTCGGCCTCTGGCAGGGCAGTGACAGCAGGAGCGAGGACACGGTGACCCCGGGATGCTCCCGAGCTGGCACAGGGCCATGCCAGGGCAGGGCTGGGGCTGCTGCTCATCACCTCCAGCCCCAGGAGCAGGTGGATATTTCTGCACTCCCTCAGCATGGGGGCTGTGATATCCCCTCGGTGCTTTTACAGGACAGGAAGGGTGCAGGGAGCTCTTGCAGGGACTCTGCTCCTTGTCTTGGAGCTGGGAAGACCCTGAGGGGAGTCGCAGGAAGGATGATCCATCATGTGCCAGTGACCCGGACGGGGATATTTTTAAGCAGGGAATAAAAATAGACTCGGGCTGGCGGCGACACTCGCTCCCAGTGTGGCTGTCAAAGGGGCTGGGGGCTGGGAGGGGGCGCAGGATGGACCCCAGCCCCTCACCCAGCCAGCCCACCCTGCATCCTGACCCCCCCACCACGGACAGTCCATCTTGGCTTGCTCTCAGGGTGGCTTTTGTGTCCCCACCTGCACCCTGGGGACTGTCACCCTGCCCAGGCCACCCCCTGGCCCTGCAGATGCTGGGGTGGGGTTGTGGGGCTGCCCAGTGCCCCCCAGAAAATGCTGCCTGATGCACTGGGAGGCGCCGCTGGCCCTGGGACCCGGCTGGAATGGGATTTGTTTCAGCTGAATAACTTGCTGAATCTATAAATAAACTGTGGGGAAAGCAAGTGCAGAGCACAGGAGCTTCTGCCTTGCTGACCCTGCAGCACTCGAGGCAGCTGCCCCCAAAAGCTGCCCAGCTCCACCTCTGTGCCCCCCAGGGCAGTGGCACCCATGGGGACAGCGAGGAGGATGCTGCTGGACACAGTTCCTTGCCCAAACAGGAGCTTTCTGAGCCTGGATCAACCACCTGCCCTCTGTGCCCTCTGTGCCCTCTATGCCCTCTGTGCCCTCTGTGCTCCCTGGATCCAGCTCTCCCAGTCTGGCCCCAGCACTGGGGAGTTTCTGGCCCTGGGGACCCCAGCAAGGAACTGTATGGGACCAGATTTTCCCTATGGGCAAACTCTGCTCTCTGGTGAGATTTGGGATCCAGGAAGGAGCCCATGCACTGGCACAGGGTGAGGGGCAGCAGATTCTGTGTGCCACAGCAGCAGCTTGGAGAGACCCCCACTCCTGCCTTCCTTCCTCCTCCTCCTCCTCCTCCTCCTCTTCACGCCTGGCTGCCCCTGGCCATCTCACTCTGCTCTCCATTTGCTTTCCCAGCAGATGTTGGTGTCTCTCCTCTAACGAGCATTTTAACGCTGGAATCTCTCTCTCCCCTCTGACTGGGAAGCAAAAAGCTTGACATCTCCCATCAGCATCAAAGTCCCTCACCCCAACACCCTGCACCCTGCCAGCGCTCTGTGTCCTGAACGTGCTGCTGCCGGGGCTGCCATGGCACTGTATTCACCCTATCCTTGCCTGGAGCCACCTCTTGGCCCCCCATCCCTTGGAGAGAAGCATTTGGGAACAGCTGGAAGCTGGGGGAAAGCTCCAAGGATTGGATGGGAATGGGAAGAGGGGCTGTGAGCCAGAAAACCAACCACGGGAAGGACCCGCTCGAGTGACCCAGCGCCGTTGGCACCGATCAACCTCAGCGGGGTGGGTGGGCATCCCTGCACCCCTGGCCGTGCCCTGGTGACTTTAAATAAGGGCAGGAGCTGGCAGGGAGGTGAAGGTGCCATTTCCCCCTCCGTGTCCTTCACCATCCCTTTGTGTCCCCGCTGCCGTCACGGGAGGGCTGCGCGGGGCAGGAGCCAGCGATCCCAAATATCGACGGCGGCCCCGATCGATGCTATCTCCTCTTTCCATGCCTGTGAGCTCATCGATTTTTTTTTTTTTGTTGTTGTTGTTACCTCTGTGTTTATGTAATGTCTGAACTTTGCACAACTGAACCGTTTAATGTGCAGAAAAGAGCCCTGTTGCCATGAAAACGGACCTGCAAATGACAGCACGGATGCGGAGATATCCCTGTTTTATTGGGCCATACGGAATGGGTTTTAACCTTGATAAGTCAATAACTTTTCGTACAAAAGGAACGAGAGCAGACACAGCTTTCAGAACCTTGAATGCATTTAAAGCAGAGAGTAATGGCCCGGTTTTAATCCCTGGGAAATCTTCCTCGTTCTGAGGGCCAGGCATTGCCAGGGCAGAGTGACATTTTGGGCAAAGAATTACGGCGTGCATTTGTCAGGATGAGAGATGGAGAAGCTCCGTGCTCCAAATTGCCAGTGCCGGTCAAAAATAATGATATTAAATTAAAGGGATATCGTTATCTGAAAGAGCACAGAATCAGAGAAGAGAATCAATGAATGGTTGGAGTTGGGAGGGACATTAAAGCTCATCCTGTTCCACTCCCTGCCATGGGCAGGGACACCTCCCACTATCCCAGGTTGCTCCAAGCCCTGTCCAGCCTGGCCCTGGGCATTTCCAGGGATGGGGCAGCCACAGCTTCTCTGTGCCAGGGCCCTCCTCACCCTCCCATTTAATCTGAACCTACCCTGTGTCAGTTTGAAGCCTTTCCCCTTGTCCTGTCACTGTTATCCCTGTTTTGGGAGCAGGGAAAACTTCGAGTGGGCTCCCCAGTGCCTCAGGGGAGGGACTCACCCACCGCCACCCCAGACGTGCTGATGCATTATTTATTTGTGCTAAAGCAGAAGGACTTTTAAAAATCTCTCTCCTCCAGCTTCCTCCCTGCAATTCAATCCCTCTGGAAGTGGCAGCGGAGCCGGTCTCACTTTGCAGAGCTCATTCATTAGCAGATTAAGGCTCTCCTTGTGTTCCCAACATCGCTGGGGGAAATTTATGTTCCGGCAAAGTATTCACCAGTTCCCTGAATCACAAAAGTGTTTCCCCTCTGTAAAGTCTCCCAGAAAAAAAAAAAAAAAAAGAAGAAGAAAAGGAGGAGGAAAAGGATGGAAATGGGGAGGTCAGAACTGCTTAATAGTATCTCCTTGAAGGCAGTGCCAAAACACCCACCTTTTGAAGTTTGCTATTCTGGGACCGCTCTATTCCCTGGCAAAGACACCATCACCCTTTCAAGTCCTTGTGAGTGACTTCAGGTGGCTAAAACATTTTCTGAGAAGAATGAAGGCTCCTTTTTATATCTTTTTTTTTTTTTTTATTCTCCCTGAATAAAGAGCAATCTTTCTTCCTGCCTTCCTAATAGCTTTGATTAAATTATCTCTGAAAAATCTAAGTGCTGTTCGCAAATCTGAAATGGTTTTATTCTTATCTCCGGCCTCTATTGCAACATGGGGAAGCAGATAAATAAGCTGCAGAGAAGGTATAAAACTGCACCAGAACCTGCCAGAGAGATGAGCTAAAAATGTTTGAACTGAAACAAATGAGCAGTATGAATAGCCCTGCTCTGAGAGGGAATTTATTCAATATAATATATTTTCACAGGGAGGATAATACGTGTTATAATTGCACAGAGGAGTCGCTCTCCTGAAAGCAGATCTAGCTATTATTTTAATTTCCCAGCCTTCAGCACTTACTGGATCAGGAGTGGAGACTGGAGAAGCATCACGTGTTTGGAAAATGGGCTCTGGGTGTCAGCTCTCCCCTTGCCACCCCTGGAAAGCTGCTGGTGCTTCCCCGGGTGGAGGAGGTGGAGAGGCCACAAGAATAAGGCAGATCAACTCAAAACTCCTCAAAACTCGGCGGGAAGCCAGGTCTCCCCAAAACTGGTCCAGCTTGAGTGCTGCGAGGCAGGAGCTGGGGAGGAGGGATGCAGGGAGCTGACGAGCGCTGGAGGCTCACGCTGGGCTGCTTTGGGTGTGCTGCACGTGTGGGACCGCTACGGACAAGGGGGAACCGACCGCCCCCTCCCCGCAGAGTCTCGCACACGTGAGGTGCCAAAAACAACCCGTGGCAGGGATTTTGGGGACGGAATAACGGTTTCCAGGACTTGCGTTCACGCGGGCAGCCCCAGCCACTGCAGCGCTCGCTCGGACCTCACGGTGCACGGGGTCCGGGGGTGTCCGTGGCCATCACCACGGCGGTCCCCAGCTGGCCGGCGGCGGTTCAGCTCCAGCCTGGCTCTCATCCCCCGTTCCCTTCGGCCTCGTCCCCTCGAGGTCCCCACACCCCCATGGCAAACCCCTCACAGCCTACAACTCCCACGATGCCTCGCGGCGCTCCACCACCCCTCCGCTCGGCGGCGGCGCGCGGGGCACGCCGGGAAGCGCAGTCCCTCCGTTCGGATTTTCCCGCCAACCGGCGGCTCGGGC